>JAODTK010005132.1:0-80000 GCA_026419785.1 Sclerodactyla briareus | reverse complement strand
AATGTTCGAACGCGTAATAGCACGAATGGGCCTGTATAGTCTTGAAATAATACATCATATCGAATCAAGCCTCGCTTCTATTGAAAATCTGTGAATTTTTAACCTCCTCCGTGCGTTATTTCTTTTATATTATTGCCTAACATGCCTTGGAATGTGCAAGCTCGTTAGCACAAATAAGCCGAAATATAGGCCTAGTTTGCAAACGCTCCGTCATATTGAATTAGGCCTCACTTCCGTTCTTCAACTTGGAAACCCCAAATTCAGGCTATTCATTAGGAAACCATCGTCACGAGTTTCGACCAAACGTGAAAATGAACCAAGGCGCTTGGTTTTTCTGTCACACGGGCTTCATTTTGGACACTATCCGAAATGGAATGGCGAGTAGTCGCCGGTGTCTTTCCACGATCACACTGACTGAAGATCTTGGGTTTGTCCAGCGACCTGATCTTCATCTGATGGTCTTATGGAGACGACTTGAAATATACCATATAACATAACATTCGTTGTTGGAGTTAATCGTGCATGTTACTTATCAAGAATTTCGTCATTCAATCAATAACAAGTATGCCTACCCTTTATTAGACAAGTGGTGAATGAGATAAGGATATCAATTGATACGTTGAACTTCGTTCCAACAACTGTCGCAAAAGGCACAATTTGAAATATGAACATTCGAATTCGAATATCTCTCGACTACTGACACATCTCCATTATATACGCAGCTATTTATTCTTTCTACAGTTCCTTAAAAGGCTTGGTCGCATGCACTCATCAATTTCCAATTCAAAATCCAACATCATAAATACCACATCTTCACATGTCCTGTTTGAAAACCTGATCCGCAAACGTGTAAGCATTTTTACCACAGATAAAATTATTCTTTCCAGAAAGTAAATGGTTCTAATCAAACTAGAAATATCCTCTATATGTAGTCCAGTGTGAATACACCTCTTCGTGAAAGTGGCCTTATGTCCATGTGCTGCAACAGTTTAACGGCGCTAACTTCATCAGTGCTGGTGTACGTTGGCAACCCCGATCATCTTACCCTGGCGAGATGATTAGCCTTCTTCCGAAGTTTGTCTGCAAAACCGAATAAAATGATATTACTAACTAAACTCCTTTGTTCAGTTTTTCAGCTGTTAGGATACAAAACAAACTCATCGCCAACGAATCGTTCGCATAGAATTCAGCTATTTTGTTTCTCATGTGACGGACATCCGAACCCACTAAATACTGTATGAATCCCCACCCACAAACGGGTATAACGCTCTGTCAATGTTTTGTAAGCCACAGTAACTTGTGATGTTGATTAAAAGGGTTGCATCATGAACATTATGTTATTACATTAAGTTAAATTCATCGTACCTTGTCAAGAATCACTGCAATGTACAGAAATTGTCTCATCACAGTTGCGTATTGCGGGGATTATCGATAAGGGGGAAAAGGTTTTTTTTACCGACGATTTTTTCCCCGACCCGTGAAAGTGCTGATTTTGACCAATTGCCCCGCATTCTTTTCGCCAGTTCCGATAGCAGTGGCGTGACGAAGAGGGGGGAAGGGGTAGGTATGTAATCTTATATTAGTGACTGCTTCCATATCGTCATCGTTTGGTTTTGTTTTTTCTTCCCGATTAGGCCTGTCAGGGAGGAGAATCTCCCCTCACCCCCTTCAAATCTTCCCCACACCCCCTACATATACGTTAGTGCCGAATCGTCGTCAAAACAATCGCCCCATGTCGTAGGGAAACGAAATGGTGTTTTTTTTAATTAATTTTCCTCCTATATCAGCCTTCTGATGTCCATGCCTCTCCCTCCCCAATTTCAATTCACTTATTTATTCAACTCCCGTTAAGATTCTTTTAGATTGTTCACCAATGAATTGTCTCCTCACTAAAATACTCCCAATGCATGCACGTTACAAATTGGCGGAGTTACCGCGATTATTCGTGGCACCTTGGGACGTCCACCCTTTACCTGTTTTTAAATACCTGTATATACTTATATTACAGAGCCTAACCCTTACTCCGTTGGAACTACCGTGTGTTAATGAGTCTGAACTGTTGCACACTCACCACACTAGCTTTCTTCTGCCTGCCGTAACAAGGGTCTCGTAAAGAACCTTGAGGGGATTCTCATCACATCCATGTAACCATATCAACAGCATCCTGTACGCATGCTCACGCCAACTTTTGTTTCCTGAACATATAAGAGAAACGCACGGAATCAAATATCATACTACACGTGAGTGAAGTATATATGCTATGGTTGTTGCATACGACTTTGTGGGATGGTTAGGAATACCATCTGCACCATCATACAATTAAAAAAGTCCAGGTAAACACCATCATCAACCAACTAATGATCAATAGGCTGACGAATGCGTGCATGCGATAGCGTCTTCATGCTCCATTACGATTTAGACTATGCGTGTTGGGTGTGAGATTTTGGAAATATATTATTTTGGACCTGACAGAAATGAGACAACACCGTATACACCGCATACACAAACACTGCCTAAAATTATATTAGATTACATCGACTCCGATACAAAATTTGCATCACACATCAAAGCCGGGTTGTCAGTATCAGGGGAACGCCGATTATTATAATACCTCCATGCGCTGATGTCATTCAACAGTAGTCTCGTCATAATTGTCAAGGCATTTTACACAATGAGTGATTGACACATTTCACCATATTATATTGTGTTATATGGGATTGTCGTCAGCTTCCATACAAAGAATAGCATGAAAATAATAGTGTGCCATACTGCTTATTAACATGTTCCAGTGATCCACCTGATCGCTTTAAAGACTTTAATCATTTTAGTTATCCTCACGAGACCCCAAAAATCAAAATGTTGATAGTGTATATGCATTATATTTGATATCGACTCATTGTCGAGTTCCTTGGAGTTATAAAAGAACTTCTTAGAACTCTAAACAGCGTCAGTTCACTTTCCGATATGTTGATATCGATTGTTCAGTTCCTTGAACTTGCAATAGAACTTCAAAGAACCAACTGTCATATTCCATTTGGAATCGGCTCATTGTAGGGTTCCTTCATATATAATAACAAGGAACAATAATAATAGATCATCCAAGAACTTCAAGCAGCTTCAGTGTACTTACCGACATATTGCATTTGTATCGATTCGATATGTATTTCTTTGAAGTTCCAATGGAAGAAAAGTCTCTTCAGATCGTCTTCTTCTATCTCCTTCATCGCCAGGTCATACAGGAACGGCTTCATCTGCTTCTGTTGCGGGTCCTCTCGTTGCGGAAAGAAGTCACTTTCTGACGACCATCAATCTTGTTCTGTCGAACCTGGAAATGGGGCAAATTCTTGTCTACGGAGAAACCTAAACACCGTACATAAAGCACAAATGATGATAATGGAAATGTAGGGTACTGAATGAAATTTGTCATGAATTCTCTACTGCTTTCTAACAGGATATATACTAGAACAGGTGTCTGATGATGCAGTCTGGAAAATTGGATAACATAGCTTGGGGGGGGGGGGACAAAATAAAGACGAGAATCTGTATGTCTTTTCCCGTGGTTGGAAGTCATTTTTCCCACTCCCGGGATCCAATCTTACCAATCTTGGTAAACATCGGAATAATACCACGTCTCAATTCACTATTAAAAGTTTGCTGTGAAATCTCACCGTTTCATTATGTACTATTAATTTCACTACTAATATCTGGTGTGGATAAGGTGAAATCATTGTGCAAGAGTACATTTCAGTTAACTGTTCCGTGAATTTGCTTTTTTATCATTTATCACGTTAACAAGCCTCATGCAGCTACCATATACCTAAAAAAAAAAATAGTTCTCTTTGAGATCAGGCTGTTTGATTCCACTTCACATCTACAAACTGGGCAGTCGTGTGAACCAGGTAGTTAAACTAACACATTCGGCTATACCTAGAGTCGGCAGTCAGTGCCATAGAAAATCAAATACCCATCGCAAATAAAGCACTACCGGACTACCCGCACCGTGAGAGAGAGGGGGGAGGGGGGGGGGGAGGGATTCCTTCAACTCCCTCAAATCTGCTATTAGACATATTATTGTGGCATACTGCAATTTTTAGAGACATCAATAAGGCAAGCCTCTCGTTTTTGACATACCCGCTTCATAATATCGCCCGCGTGAATGATCATATCACCGTGACAGTGATGTTTCTCCAGGTCGGCCCGTTCGCCAATAACAGCACTGTTTTGGCCGTCTTATGGAGGCAAAAATCATAAGAGATATCCTTTCAACGGGCATGTAAAACATACGTGTTAGTATTAGTATAACCAATTACCACCCGATTTTCTCACTGTTATATATCATAGGAAACAGTGCGTGTCCACAATCTCTCTGTAATAAATGGCGACCGTACCATATCGTTAAAGTTAGACGCCACAATCACAATCCATTCATTTTCCAGATTCACAAAGAACTGTTACGTTCAACCATCTACGTTAGTAATCAATCCTCCTAACATTAATCCCCAAAATGAACAAAAACATCTATTTATTTCATCATCACACATCCATGCCAGTATTTCATTCTCTTTCGCGATCTCTGAAATCACCACCGTGACCCACCACACCCATCTATTTCCACAAATGAACGTGTTGACGTATAGTTCAATGTCTTTGGCATAGGCCACTATGGTCGTATTTGGAATCGTCTCCGGGCTCCCTAGCTGTAGGCTAAGTTGTGTGGGATAAGCAGCTACTGTGTAAAAGGGGGGGGGGGGGAGTTAGGTCGAGAGGACAGACCTGAAATAGGAACTGACCTATCGGCGATATGCACTTTCGCGCCAGATACTAAAAGAAAGTCCCACAGATGTCATAAATCCTTTTTTCTCCGTCACCTCGTGGAGCGCCGTCTGATTTTTCTGTGGATCGAAGTTGGTGGAACAATTGAAATCATAATATGTTGTTTTTTATTCATTTATTATCATCATTTAATAACCAATGCATGTCGATGGGATGGCCTCCCGGATTTGTGTAATTGCCAGAAGCCGATATGGCATTGGGGTGGAGTGCTTAGTGCATGTGGGGTAAAGTTGAATAATGATATTTATAATCATTTTCCCGATACATCACAAACATTTGCTTCGCTTGAGCCGATTCCTACATGGACAATGGATAGTAATTAACAGCCACCCCTGGAATTCTGATACTCAAGCCGCAGCCATACATGTTTCGTCAGAATGTTTTCTGCTGTGAGCGAAGACATTCGCAGAGTTGTGTCTTATTTATCGACGTTCCAAGTTGAAATATACCAGTACTTTTGCGGGTAACACTAACAGGCGGTTACCGCAGGACCTTTCTAGTGTCAAGCGAAACCATAAAAGACGATAAATGATAACATTCACGTTGTAAGAAACGACACTCAATATAACGACACAATATATTTTGGAAAAAAATTCGAGAATATAGGCAGGCAAAGAACGCTCTACGGAAATTCATTAGACTGCTTGCCGCATTTTATTTCCATATTAGCCTAAACCCCATTCTTTACAAGTGGGTCCACAGTCGAGGGTGCCAGATTTAGCCCCCCCCCCCCCCCCCTCGTACCCACCTGATAGCTGATCCGGTTTTCACGTGATCCGAACTTTGCGACTGTGCGTGAGGGTGAACCGATAATTGCTCCGACCACATTTTCCTTGATAATTATGAGTTCATGGATGAACCAGAAGCCAAAAGGCTTAGTGATCCTTGACTCTTTCTGAAAAACCTGTAGCAGACCTCAAGGACTGGGAGGATTGTACCAGCTCTTGTGGGAACCATAACGCTGACAAATTTTCTCATTTTTTTTTACCAACCATAGGTTTCCTATACTCTTGGATAAGCTAGCTACACACTAATTTCACAAGATTTCATACTTTGACCTCCTGTGACCTCAAAACAATAGGTTACATGAACTCATTATCGGGACACACATACCAAGTGAGAGCTTCATCCATTCAGGTTGTTCGAGTTATCATGTTTCACAGTCAATAATTGGCCTAAATTATTGACTTTTCACATTTTTCTATTTTCGACCACAATGCACCCCGACTATACCAAAAAGAATAGGGTCCCTGTTACTCCCCATAAGAAAGCTAAACACCGAATACCCCCAATCAGGACCAAGAGTTCTGGAATTATCGTGTCACAAGGTTTATCAGACTTAACCTCTGGTGACCTCAGATGACCTCTGACCTGACTCAAAACAATAGAGTTCATGTCCTCATCATGTGGAACACACCAAACCAATAAATGAGCTTCATCCATCCAGGTGGGGTCGAGTTATGTGTTCACAACCAAAATTGGCCAATTATTGACTTTTTTCAACAAATTTTCTATTTTTGGAACCAAATTCACCCCGACCCTTACCGGAAACAATAGGGTTTCTGTTACACCCCCTAATAAAGCTACACACCAACTTCGAAGCCCGATTCAGACCAACCATCTGGACTTATCGTGTTCACAAGTTTTTCATGACTTTGACCTCAGTGACCTCTGCCTGACCCAAACAATGGAGTCCATGATTCATCATGGGGAATACACATACCACGAATGAGCTTCAATCCATCCAGGTGGGGTCGAGTTATCGTATCCACAACCCAAATTGGCCAATATTGACTTTTCACAATTTTCTGTTTCGAACCAAAATTCACCCTGACCTGACCACAAACATAGGGTACCTGTAATCCCCATAATAAAAGCTACACACCAATTTTGAACCCGGGGGGGAAAAAGGAGGGGGGGGTGATCATACCAACCATTCTGGACTGATGTTTTTCACAAGGTTTTCAGACTTTGACCCTGGTTACCTCAGATGACCTCTGACCTGACCCCAAAACAATCGGGTTCACTGTCCTCATCAATGGGAACACACATACCAAGTATGAGCTTCAATCCATCCGGGTGGGGTTGAGTTATCGTGTTAACAAGCAATTGCCAAATTATTGACTTTTCCCAATTTGTTTTATTTTCGGACAAAAATTCACCCCGACCTATACCAAAAACGATAGGGTTCCTGTACTCCCCGTAAGAAAGCTACACACCACATTTAAACCTGATCAGACCAACCATTCTGGACTTATCCGTGTTCACAAGTCTCAGACTATACCCCATATGACCTCTGTCTTGACCCTAAAACAATATAGATCCCATGTATTCATCATGGGAGCACACATAACCAGTATGATCTTCATCCATCCAGTGGGGTCGAGTTATCGGGTTCACAAGCCAAAATTGCCAAATTATTGGGGGGACTTTTTGTCCAATTTCTATTTTGACCAAAATTCACCCCGACTATACCAAAACATATGGTTCCTGTACTCCCCATGGACAACCTACAGACCCAATTTGAACCCGATTATACCAACCATTCTGGACCTTCGTTTTCACAAGGTTTTCAGACTTGACCTCTGGTGAACTCAGATGACCTCTACCTGACCCCAAAACAAAGGGGTCATGTACTCATCATGGGGAAAACAATACCAATATGAGCTTCATCCTCCAGGTTGGGTTCAAGTTATTGTGTTCACACGCCAGGCGTCACACACATACACACACACACATACATACACACACTGGCAAACTGCATCGATTCCTCGCGACTTCGTCAAGGAATCAAAACTACCTTCACCCCTACTTTTTTGAATTTGTTATTTTTTATTTCTATGATGAGATATTCTTATCATACTCTGGCGAAGAAGTCACCTGCCACTAGGGTCTCTTCACTGAAGTTGATGCAAAGCCAATATCCTCTGGAGCAAACAAACAGTAATAACATTACTTGGTTACACTATCATGGTGGCGCATTAGCTACCAGGGCTTGGACAGCATCCAGATACCAAGGGGAGGCGGCGGGTGCAAGGCGTGTTTCCTCCCTGGAGATAGAAAAGATTGATGGTTAGTACCAATTACAACGAGGCTGGCTATAGCAAATGACGTGTCATTTTATAATTCACTCACACATCGAACATTGCAAAAGACATATAATTTGTTATGGTCACATAACGTTCAGATTATGAATCTTCCCGGCTTCTCCTTCCATCCCTTTGATATCCTACAATCTGGCTATATATTGGAGCAATTTGGGGGAGGGTGTTGGAAGCCCGTGTCTCCCAACTTTTAAGAGGGCTCCCATCCTGACGGTGCCTTCACACACGAATCAGGCCGCCCTTCCTTATGACCCATCCTTCAAAACAGACGGGACTAGGAGTCCAAAGACCTTTTCAGTTACGATGGGAGCCCCTTTCTCGTCTCACACAGCCACCCCAGCTCCCCTCTGCAGTTATATCAAGCATGCATTTCCTGCGTAACAACGTAGTCCCGCGCCACATGTATCCGCACAGCATGAGTTTCGCACGGGAAACCTGACGAAATAGACATCTTTCAAAATATTCTGGGCCCAGTATTCACAGCGACGCCAACTGGCGAATCTCCGCCCGGAATTCTCTAGAATGGCCAGTGTGTGAGATTTCCGAATCAATCGTATACAGTGTGGCCAAGATGTAAGTGCGCTAACAGTTACAAGGCGTCTACTGCACCTAGCATCACTGACCTCGGCCGTGGGATATATAGTTGATGATTTATTATATATACAATGTGATAGCGCATTACCGTGATACATTCAGCGGTTCATACCGACTGAGGGATCGGAACATCGGTTGCTCGTCAAACCATTTAATTAGTGTAATCTCATTTAGTATTTGTAAGGCCCACATTTCCGACAACTGATAGTCGGGGTAGAGGCACCAGCTGACACAAAATATGCACCTGAGCACATAGCCCTATCAGTTAACGATTGATAATACGCTCAACTAACTACTTGCTGTGTAGTTTACCTCAAATCCTTTTGTGAAGAACTCATACAAACTATAATCAAAATGTTGAGGGAGCTCTCATCAGTATATGAACATCTGTTGGAAAATCTATTTGCGGATGCAGTAAATGTAACGGCTCATATTTGCGAGGAAGAGATTTTTGAAGGGATTAACCTGGATATGAGGTAATATAAATATTTTACAATATTTTAAAATAACATCATGTTTGGTTACGCTTTAAATGGCTTCATGGGGAAATATTCCCTGTGATAAATTTATTGTGATGCGTATCATTGCCGCATTGACAGGCTCCTACCACGTTTTTTGACTATAATCAGTGTTCATTCCGTTTCATTTGGATGCTTTTCTCTGCTGTTACTACTGACTTTCATCACTCTCTACACCAGTGCAGCTAATTTGGCACTTTCCCAACTTGACAATCCATGAGAATATATCCTAGATTTATACAGCGCTAAGTATCCAGACTGACTGCCTGCTCAATAAGACTGTCATACATCATACGACACATACCTCCGGAATTCCGTGTGCTATATAGCTACTGGTGCTGGATTTGTTTAGCTATCGAGGCTTACTAACGTACGCAATCGTGTTCAAATCCCTGCCAGCCGCAAAAGGAGGGGCGAACTCTGCTCCTGCCTAACTCCCACCTCACAACGGCGCGTCGATGTTGGAATCGTATTGACTGATACATCAATGACATCCCCGATGTTTCTTTTGGGCGGCCCATATGTTCGGATCGCCGCATTTCTTCTACATGGAGGTTCGCAGAATCACTAACAGGGCAGTGATCAGTATTCACAGACTAAAAGAGAATGAGCTGAGTTTTGTTGTATTTATCTAGGAGGGAATTCCCTCCTTCAGGCCTCATTGTGATTTATTTTGAGAGTGATTTCGAAGTGGAATGAGGACCCGCATAAAAAGTAATACCAAACAACCCCAAAATCTAGAATGTATAGGAGGTAATGTCCCTCTTGACATCATTTTTTTTAGGGGTTCCAGTCAACTAATGTCCCTCTTTCCCTCTCCTCGCATCAACAACACTGGTTTCCTTCACATCCATAACCAAAAGTATACCTATACCAAAAGTGACCTCGCTCTACACACGTAACACCGAACCACTAGGGTTTCTTGTACTCCCCATGAGAACAGTATGTAAAATTTCAGCTACATTCGATATATCGTGGCCCGTAAGTTTTTTCAGACGTTGTCCTCCGCTGCACCTCAGATGAGCTTCATTGAACTGACCCCGAAACGATGGGGATCATTTTCTTATCACGGGGAATCCAATACCACGTATGAGCTCCATCCGTTCAGGTGGTGTCGAGTTATCGTCCACAGCCCGGCGTCACATACACACGCAAACAAACACCACGTCATGACTGCATAAACGCTGGACTGACGTCAGAAGATAAACCAGAAAGCCCAAAAGGCTTAGTGATTCCTTGACTCTTTCTGACAACCTATAGTCCCAGACACAAGGACAACTGGGGATTGTCCAGCTCATTATGGGTCATATAACGTCTGGACAAATTTTCTATTTTTGCTGCCCACTAAATTTCAAGGTTCCAGACTTTGACCTCTGGTGACCTCAGACGTTCTCTGACCTGACCCCACAACAATAGGGTTCATGTACTCATCATGGGGAACACACATACCAAGTAATGAGCTTTCATCCAGGTGGGGTCCGCGTTATTCGTTTACAAGCTAAAAACGGCCAAAACTCGACTTATCACAAATTTTCCCTTTTTTGACCAAAATTCACCTACCATGAACCAAAAACAATAGGCTTAGCCCTTAATAAGTATAACCCAAATTTCACTCGATCGACCATACCATTCTGGACTTATCGTGTTTACAAGAGTTCAGACTTTGATCTCTGGGACACCTCAGTGTCCTGTGACTCCTGACTAAGACCAGGGTGGGTTCGGAGTTCTCGTGTTTACAAGCTGAGCGTCACATACGCACACACGCACAACGTACACACACGTCACACACTGTCATGACTGCATAAACTCTGGAATGACGTCAAGAATAAAACAGAAGATCAGAAAGGTTAGTGATTCCTTGACTTTTTGAAACTATAGTAGACAAAGGACAAATGGGAGATTGTACCCGCGCATATGGGTAATATAACGTCTGACAAATTTCCCATTTTTGCTGCAACTAAATTTCAAGGTTTCAGACTTGGAAATCTGGTGACCTCAGACGTTCTCTGACCTGACCCCAAAACCAAGGGTTAATTGTACTTATCATGGGGAACCACATACCAATATGAGCTTCATCCAGGTGGTTTTGAGTTATCGTGTTTACAAACTAAAAACGGCCAAAACTCGATTATTCACAAATTTTCTATTTTGCCAAATTCACCACCATGAACCCCCCCAAAAACATAGGTTTAGCCCTAAGAAAGTATACACAAAATTTCAACTCGTCGGGACCATCATTTTTGACTTATAGTGTTTACAGATTCCAGACTTTGATCTCTGGGTGGGACCCTCAGATGTCCTGTGACCTCCGCGATGACCAGGTGGGGTCGAGTTATCGGTTTGTACAACGCTGAGGTCAATACGCACACCACGCACACCGGACACCACACGTCACACAATGTCATGACGCATTAGATGCTTACTTCGTCAAAGAATAAACAAGTGAAATGGAAAGCCTAATAAATAGATTTAGGCCCAAAGGCTTAACGATAACTTGCTGAGAATAAAAATAAGTCTACATACTCACGCCGTCGGCAGAAAATATGAAGTGGCTTTTCTTTTCTCTATAGGAACTAGATCTAATAACACTATAATTTGGATATGAAAACCGAATTGTATATATATGAAAAAGTTTGGTTCAACAAAAGTGAGGCAGTTCACTAGAGTTATAGCAACTGTTATTTTACAAATAGTGCAGCAGCAATATGTGTTCAGAGCCCTTAAATTTAACTTAATTTACCATAAGAGGGCGAGCCATTGTATGGCGAACTCCCATGGCTCCGACCCAAAACCCCCCCCCCCCCTCTTCCCCCCCAAGGCAAATCTTCTCGTACGCGCCTCCCAGAATGCGATTTGTTTTGCAAGAGGTCGACCCTTCCCAAACCGAATTACATAACGGGCTATTCCATAAATAAGGGTAACCAACCTGTGATATGGTCATTTTAGAGGTTTATTCAGTATAAATGGATTTGCCTCACGTAGACATTTTTAGGTTCATTCACACATTACCACATACTACAATGAGTTTAGTGTTCTGGATTCCTTCCCATTTATTCTCAAATCATACCATGCTCGGAAAGCAATCGCGTTCCCCGGTGAAGGGATATATATGCATAAATTACAGTCCATCCCATTTCGACATCTCACAAAACGTTTATGTCGTTCTTTCTAAAATATGATACTGACTGCGCTGAAAACTTCGACAATTGGCTGTCATATGCTTCATTCTAATTTTATGAGCATGAAGGTATCTGCCGGAGGGAATGTCTGCAATATTTTGAATTGGACAAGCTGGAAGGCCTAACAAATATCTGATTAGCCCACCAAAATGGCAATAAGAAAAAAGTTTCAAAACCTACATTGCCATATTTTTCAGTCTGCGTTGAAGCTATTCCTTCAAACATTCTGATGTTGGATCAAAACCATGTGAAGCTACAAAAATATAGTTGCAGTGAGTGGATTCAATTATCACCATGTTATGGTACAAACGATCCACGGGTAAAGAGGGACATGGATGTTACAAGGGGAACAAAAAATTGTTTAAGGCCTTCAAATGAAAGACACAGGTTTCCCACGAAAAGTGATATATAATCGAGGCATATCTCAATGAAATGATTCAATCGAATTCGATAACAAGATAAATCATTGATATGAAAAAAAGCACTTGTGAAAACGCCACACTTTTTGCTGGAGAAGATATCCAGTAGTATGGGTTGATTTTTTCGTAATAATGTTGAATTGACGAACATTACACATTTGGGGCAAATTGACTTGTCCTATTGGTAGTCTTACTAAAATAAAAACATCAGGATAACCAAACGAGCCAGACTAAATGAAAGACACCCGCCTCAATGCTAATATTCACCGGTACACAAATTTATGGAATCACCCATCTTCTGAAATCAGTGTTAGAAAATTACATTATTTCTATTCAATAATATTGCAACTTTTCACCTTTTGGGACACGAGTTTGAATATCCATTATGTGGCATATCCTGAAGGAGGGGTTCAAAGCTGAACGTACAGTGTTCGTTATCTTATGCTGCTACTCGACAATAATTACAGCTGATGGACATTCCACGTTTCTAGATGAAAGAAGCCACAGCGCTATTTTTGCTAGTTTCTACATTCAAAAATATACCGCTCATGGGAGTGGAAGTACTATCTTAGTTACTACGGCTGATGGCTATTAAAAGTTGAGGATGCAACGGGAGGAAAAGAAATAATAAAACTCCAATTCATAATTGGTATCAATAACGCTGACAGTACATTTCTACGGACGAGAGGATACACTGTAAATACAGACACTGACATATAGATGGGCCGGCCTTTCTTTTCTTATGCTGTGTTTTATGATGATTCTATCTTTACACGTCTGGAACACGTCAGCGGGAAATTTCTCAGCGATAATGGGTTTGTGGGGGTTGTGAATTTGCTTTGTATTATGAAGCGCCCAATGTACGCGACGTTTGTGGATAATTTCATCAATATCCAGCGTCGCATCTGACAACTGTTCAAACTTCTAACGTTCCGCCTACCTGCACGAAATTGATTATGTTGTATCATCGTGTAGTGTCGCTACGATGCACTATCCTTGTAGGGGCCTCAACAACCCGAGCGAGGGTCACGGTCATACAAACCTCGTTACAAACCACTCATGTGTTTGAGGAAGATCGGACGAAGTTCAAAGTTTAGTTCACTGAAGCCCGAAGGTTTGTTGATACTCTGACGCAGAAATTAAAATAGTTTGGAAACAAATTCGATACCACCATCCTTGTCTGAGCGAGCATAATGTCCACAAACAATTAATCTGCCAAAATATATCTATTCAGGAATTTCCTTTCTTTCCTTTTAACTAAGAAGGACCCAGATCCATACTCAAAACAGTGAGGACTGTACTCCCTAAGAGCTAAAGCCAGATTTCAACTAGATCAGCCAAACCATTTTGGACTTTCTGACCACTGCTGACCTTAGTTAACATTAAACCTGACCCACAAAAGCAAAGGGACGACCGACAAAACGCCAGATATAGAAATATTAAATGTAGGCCGAGCGGTAGACCTGTTGTATAACATTCTATCGAAAGGATAAATTCAGAAATAAAACAGATCCAGCAGTTTATAGAGTTGCTCGTAAATATCATTTAATTTGATTAATTTATTGAATCATGCGTGCAGTGCGGCCGCCGACATTGCATTGTCCCTTCGTTCCCTCTGAATTTTAGAGATATGCGGTTCTTGACTGTTATTGATCATAATCATGTGATACACCATTTCCCCATTTTCCGGCACACTGTGATGAGTAAAATACTCGAACAAAATCATCAAAAAACAATCAACAATCATCAAAAAATTGTGGAAACACTCATCCTCGGAATAAAACATATATGAATAATAATTACCGCTGCCGTAATATTAAGCATCGGCCGCCTTCCGAGTAGGACTGACCAGCAACGCCTCGCCTCCTTCAGCAGTATGTGAGCGGAGTAAGTCCATTCCTAAACCACACGAATGAAAAAAAACCAGAAGCCAAAAAGGCGTAGTGCTTTTGAACATCTCCGCCGAATCTTTCCTCGTCGCTCAATACACCCCCAGCGCCCAATGCAGAGAGAAAGCCGCCGCTAAAACAGACCAAAAGGACCAGGACAAATGGAGGACGGTGAGTACCAGCGGTATGAGCCTATGTGACCTATGCTGACCCCAAACACCCCAAAAAAACAATAGGTTCATGTTACTGATAATGGGAACACACAACCAAGTATGGGACGTCATCCATCCAGGTGGGGTCGAGTTATCGTTTTCACAAGCCAAAATGCCAAATAATTGACTTTCACAAATTTTATTTGTGACCAACAATTCACCCATCCTACACCAAAACATAGGATGGTTCCTGTATTCCCATAAAAAAGCTACACACCAATTTGAACCCGATCAACCAACCATTCTGGCCGGGGTATCGTGTTCACGAAATTTTCAGACTTGACCTATGATGACCTCAGATGTACCTCTGACGGTGACCACCAAAAAAACGATAGGTCCTTGTACTCACCATGGGGAAACACACATACGCAAAGTATGAGGCTTCCATCCATCCAGGTGGGGTCGAGTTAATCTTATTCCACAAGCAAAATTTTGTCCAAATTATTGACTTTTCCCAAATGTAATTCTATAATTTTTGGCGCCAAAATTTCCCCGACTATAACAAAACACATAGGGTTGCCTGTACTGCTCGCCCACAAGAAAGCTACACACCAAAATTGGAACCCGATCAGACCAACCATTCTTGACGTATATGTTCACAGGTTTTCAGACTTTGGACCTCTGAGTGAACCTTCAGATGACCTCTGACCTGACCCCAAAACAATTTAGAGATTGTGTACTAATCATGGAGGGTGGAAACACAACATACCAGTATGAGATATCCATCCAGGTGGGGTTGCGGGAGTTTCGTGGTCACAAGCAAAAATTGGCCAAATTATTGAATTTCACAAATTTTCTATTTTTGACCAAAATTCCCCCCCGACCTATACCAAAAACAATGCGGGTCCTTACTCCCATAGAAAGCTACACACCAAATTGAACTCGATCAGACCAAATATTCTGGAATTATCGTGTTACAAGGTTTTCAAGACTTTACCTTGTGGTGACCTCAGACGTTCTCTGACCTGACCCCAATTACAATAGGGTTCATGTATGTACTCATTCATGGGGAACACACATTTACCAAGTAAGAGCTTCATCCATCCAATGGGGTTCGAGTTATTGTGTTGACAAGCCAGCGTTCACCACCTACATTACATACCACACACACACACATACATAAGACAACACGCAAACACAACTGGCATGACTGCAGAGATTCCTCCGAATTCGTCAAGGAAAATCAATAAAAAAATTATCTTTGAAAGTTTAAATAATTATTGAATGAAAGCATTTGAATGAAGGTTTGAAAGGCGCTTTTTTCACAACTTTGACCATTAACGACGAGGGAAGGGGGAAAACAGATGAGAAATCCAATTTAATAAGAAATACCCACAGCCATCCTAGTAGAAAAATATCAAGTTTCGATCTTCCTTTCAAGTAGGAGCGGACCTATGCATAGATTCCGCATATGGAGGCGTTTGTTTGTTTGGTTGTCTGTGGTGGTATAGGGTCTTTTTCAGCAACCAAAACAAACCCATTATCGAAAAATTTTCGGCAATTTTTCTTCAACGATTCTGACAAATGTATCTAGAGAAAAAGAGAGAGAAACAGGTAGTGTACGGAAACACTTCTAATTTATTCCAAGTAGCATGTGACTAGACAAAGAGAAACTTGACATATGCTCCGAAAATCTCCAACATAACTTTTGTTCGTTCGATCATAGATCCGCCAGATTAAAAGAGAAAACTTACAACATGCTCCAAAACAAAAAAAAATATCAAACAAACTTTTGTTCGTTTTCTCAGCCAGTCAAGCAATCAAGAAGCCGTTTATCGAGGTATTCTCGAAAAGTTGTTCTCCAACGGTTCGGAAAATGGGGTTGGAGAAGAAATCAGAAGCTCAGACGCAAATGTAGTAAACCCTTTTTTAATTCGTCAAAGCAGCGGCGTACCCACGAGGGGGGGGGGCCCGATTACCCCCCCCATAACACACAAAAAAAAAACATTGCAGCAGTAGAGGTTTGCTGCTGTTATTTGCAAAATGCGGAAAAGGCATGGTCTAGGGCCCATAATTGTTAAATTTGCCAATATGGAGGGTTGCGGTGACGGCCATTAACTCCCCTTGGGTCCCCCCTCCAAGGACGACAAATCTATCGGTGCGCCATGATCAAAGTACAAGATGGCCCTAAAAAAACATGGCTCCATAATTTATCAACCGACTTTCATGTCGTTTTAGATGCAATCTTACACCACGAATCGTTTTCAGGAAAACTTCGGAAGTTTCTTCGAAGGCCCTACTACGTACATACTCTTTTGTACATAATTTTGTGGTTAGGCTACATGCAATTAAACTACCACACTTTGTTATGTTATGATTTTACCACTGCTGTCGATATAAAGAGGCACGGTTCCCCATTACCGTAACACAACACATATATAGCACGCGGTGTTTTTTCAGCATGTTTGTTTTTGTTTTTTGGTTGAGAATCAAACGAACGACATTTCGATGGCGATTGTAAGAAGCTAAGGGTGGTGGTGTTGGATCCCGGAAACCTCGCCCCCCCCTCCACCCCGCTGTTAATGTCAGATGACGAGGCAGTGCGGCTTGGACAACAACTTTCTTCCCTGAGTTAAGTATCCTTTGCTAAACGAGCCATCGGGGGGACGGGCAGCTGTACCCTTCTCACAGTGTTTGTATAGGGCCGACCCAAGATACGAACCCGGCCTCCCTCCTACCTAGTAGTGGGCAGACGCTCTACCAACGAAACCCGGCCCTCCTACCGAGTGGATCTTATACCCCACTTAGAAGGAGCACGGGTATTATGGGGGTATGCCCATCAAGGCAATGTATTGTCTGATTTTATCAAACTGATAAGTCACTACAGCTCTACAACAACAATAATACAGCATATGTGACAACCTGTCACCTGTTTTTTCCGCATCTGTAGGCTGTGTATTGTGTAAAACAAGCTTATGTTTGTTGATCTTCGCCCGCTTAGGAGAGGAGGGCTCCTGTTAATAACGAAACCCACACCATAATCAACCAAAAATATAGGAAACACCTTCTGTATTGATAGATTATGGTGCAAATGCCTGGAAAGGGGTTGCCAGAAAAAAAAGGGTTGACATGGTCCCCCCCCCCACCACCCCTGTTTTGTCGAAATGTTAGATACCATTTGTCCTACTATAGGTATTACTGAACAACAAATAATTGCAAGGCATTTTTTAGAATCTTTAAAGCATTAGTGGGGTTGTTCATGAAAGTTTATGCACGTTGTTTTCGTCATCAGGGTGGACACACACAATGCAGGTACCAAGCAAACAAAGACATTGCATGACAATTATGAACGGGCTACTAGGAGTTTAGAAGCACATGGCTGTGAACAGCGCCTAGCTGTGGGGGAGACCCGAGCCTATCTGTTGTGAATGTCAGACGATGGGGCCAGTGTTGCCTGAAAAGCAGTATATTACCAAGAATGCTCAGAATGCTCACGGGGCCAGCAAAAAGAGCGAAGAAGAAGAACAGCCATATTTTCAGTTAAACTAAAATATCTCGAGTATCTAAAGACAGTAATTGCGATGGAAAACGTATCCATTTACATATCACATCAATAAATGAGCTTTCTGAAAATGCAATAGACATCGTCTGGCTGGTGGTGGCAGAGAGGGGAACCAATTATTGGGTTTTTTTTGTTGTTAATTGGCTCTGAAGTCGAAAAAGACACTTGGCACCGGTCTAGTAAGGAATTCAGTTAGTGGAAAAACCCCGTGCACGGACACTCCCCCCTCGCTCCATTAATTACCGTTGTGCCGAATGCTGACAAGGTGGGGAGTTTTCAAAAAATAGTTCTAGAAAAAGAGTAAACAACAAAAGGCCCAAAATGTTAGTGGTTTGTGTTTTGTTGGCCAAGAGATAGGGTGAGCTGTTTATTAGAGCATGAGATGGCGCCCGTCTCTAGGTGAGTAACCATCTTGTTTCCCCGGCCCCCTCACCTGATAAGAGCATTGATTTTCGAGTTTCTCCTCCAGTTAGGGGCTTAGTAGCGATCTCTACTCTCCGGTTCCGGCAGCCAGGGTGAAGCGCGTGAAACTCGTCCTGTGGGACACAGCATATATAAAGGGTCAGGTGATTACAATATTCTTTGCAGAAATGCCATCAACAACTGTATTCTTTCATGAATCAGGCGCCACCACCCACCACGCGTGTGAGCTATTGAAGATTAGTGAACCAATTGAAGCAAGGCTACAAACACTTAACAATTTTGACAGCACTTTTGCAAAACTAAAAGTTTTCATGAAAGAAAAACATATATGTTCAGAAAGTTGATTGCCATCTTTGGCGTTTCAGCGCGCTTCAAAAGTAGTGACATCGAATAGTTTAATTTGTTTATTGCTAAACCCTTGTTCAAAGGTTAGTCAGGGCTTCGGGTATAAATTGAGGCACATGATTGCTTTACTCGATTGAGGTGTGGGGGTTCATTTTAATATAGGCGGCAGTGACTCAGCGGCGGTCGTGCGGTATAGTCGTGCAGTTAGAATACATGGGAACACAGAAAATCTGGCAAAGACCCAAGTACCGGTAAGCTATCAGCATTAGGTCTGTACAGAGCTGTTATGAACCTCCCTGCTTATTTCTCCTTTTTTCCCCACTTTCTCATAGGGAGGGGCAGGACATGTCTGTGGCGTAACGCAACAAAGGCTACCATCGAGCTGACTAATATAGTGTCTGCCGGTTTGAATCCTCTTTGTTCTCGGCCACGGTATTACCTCTAGATGCCTTTTTTTTATTCAAGCGCCCTGGAGTTAGAGATGAAGGGGTATATAGACAAATAATCCACCTGCTATCTGTGGTGTTCATTACTAACTCTAATGCCATGGGGGCTGATTCGCAATTGACCCATGGCTAAAATCGACTTCCTAAAACGTTAAATTCATTAATGAAGCAGGCCAGTAATTATCATCAAGAAACTCCCCCCCCCCCCAAAAAAAAACGGCATTCCAGTTCTATTCACAAGCAGCTTGTTAGTTTGTCTAGCCTGGCAACATATATACTTACCCCAGTTTTTGCGTCTTTGTTGCACTTGGCCTTGATTAGGTACTCTATAGCTGTGATGTGACCCTGTTCAGGCGCCAGATGGAAAGCAGTCTTTTTACCCTAGAGGATATGGAGGGAAAATAGAAGTGATCCCAAGAGGACCTTGAATTTCACTAACGCAGTTGCAGAGCTTTTTTTTTTTTATCAAACTGAAGAATAAGATTCGTCTATACTAATCACCAAATACAAGCTATATTTGAGACTGACCCAGTTATTTAACACTAATACTTATTTCGCTAATGTCATGATTCGATGTTGAGATTTCGTACGGCATGAAGCCAATTGAGAAACTCATCTAGAACCCTGGTCGTATTGATAGTGCATGAGCACCGCCGATAACTCGCCTTCAAGGCTTCTCGAGCAGTGATGATTCGGGCAGGGTGGCCCCCAATCCCACCCCAGCCCTGCTCCCTGACCGCCATTTTACGGGTCCCCATCAGAAAGTAACTGTCCTCAAGTACCTCCAGGACCACTTAGTCTCGTAACATGAAAGTTCACAGCCGATACTTATTGCAGAAATCCCATAACAAAGCCTAGTAACCCCAGAAAATCCACTGAATTACAGCAGAACCATTGTAGTAAAGGCCAAGACCCGCCCATCGCGACTGCAAGCACAGCCACCTAGAAGAAAGAGATAAAAACGTCCAGGAATACTGGATTCGAACCCGGGATATTGCTTCTGAAGTATCGCTGTACCATTCTACCAGCATTTACCCACCCCCACCCAATATTGTAACATTGTGTGATAATACCGGTACACAAGAGGCCTTCAAAGGGTTTTGAGGATGGGTTTGTACTATCCTATAACGTTAACAAGCTAGAAAACAAGGCTGGTTTAACATTCGTTACATTTTGCTCTATGGATCGAAACTCGGCGATGTTCGAGTTTGTACAGCAATTTGAAAAAATAGGAAACTAAAAACGTTACACCAGAGTAGGTCAGATGCTTTTAAAGTTAATAGGCTCTTAGAAAATTCACAAAATGCGTATTTTCTCCCGCAAAACATTACATTCCTAGGTTCACGAACCAGCAACAGGTCTTCAGCCGGTCACTAGGTGTTATAAACCGCGTGAAGTATTTCAAAGTAGGTAGGGGCAATGGGCAGAGAAATGATTATATCATCGTTTCTTTAGGGACGAATACATCATACGAACGATTCCTATTCCGTGTATGCTATCAGAATCGATTAGCGTGGGAAATCACACTTGAATGAACGTTTAAAAATAAATGGATGATGAGAACATGGTGTGTTGCTGTTGAAAAAAATATATTCGCGAGATTCCGCACTTATGTTAGCCCTCCACCGCGATTGAATGCACATCGTAAGTGAACGATAATAGACGCAGGATGTTTTTGCAATGGAGTAACACTTGCGGCCAAACAGATCAGACACCACATATGAAAAGGGACGTTGGTAAGCAGGTAGACTGAGGGACGGATTGCTTTGGAAAGCCAATCGCTAGGCGGAGACTATCATGAAACACTGAAACAAAGATGCTAATCAGATTTTTGCCAAAATCCCTCGATAAGCACAATAGAAGCGGAATGCGGGAATATAAATAGGGTTTGAGATTAATAATATATCCAAACGACCTTACTCAGGAGGTACGAGGGGGAGGGGGTGCAGGTGTAGAAATAGTGTGTTTGGAGCATCACATATACAGTAATAGGACAGCCGTGCGTATATTGAGCAACACTTAGGAAAAGGATCATGAATTTACCGTGGACCTGCGAAACAATGGAAAACGTTGCAAATGAGAACAAATAGGTTGAGAGAATACCCTTGTTATAAAGCAGCACAAAGTCACCAAACGTTCGATGAAAGAAAGACAATGTAATGCAAAATCGCTTCGGTTTTAAACTCTGAATTTCTTGATGGGCAACACTAAAACAAATAAAAGACACTTTCAGACTACACAGTGACCTAATGGGAAATTGAAAGAAAAAAAACAATGTCATTGGCATGGGAAAAGCCTATAATAGAGATTTCTCAGTAAATCACAATTACAATGAAGGGAAATCCAAGATTACAATGAATGGTAGATCGAAATAAATATCAATCAGTTTACGATAATTACCGAGTGTGGGGCAAATTGACGGAAAAATAATGAATTTGAGTGACTTTCATATATGTTTGCATAGGTTTACCGTTTTGTTTAACTTTTTATTGTATTTTTTTGTCAAAATTTACCCATAAAATGCGAGAAAAAGATCACCGTAATTTTCGGGGAACATGCTGCGGACAGCACACACAGTAGCGGGGGCATTATCCCGAACTCTGCGTAGCCGCCCTGCTTGTGATGTCCGACAACAGGGTCAGTGCTGCCTGGCAGCAGTTTCTTCCCCGGGCCCAGTGCGAACAACTGGTACTCATAACAGCTGAGTGGGCTGGGATTTTTGTACAGCTGAGCAGCCAGAATAAACTGGCGCGGAACGATGGTATAGTACAGCATACGCGTCCAACCGCCTTCTTCTCGATCACTGGCTACCTAGCAGCCGAACTGTCCTTCCTAATATAGAAAACAGAGCTGCACACAGGGGCGCAAATAAGGGGGATGTGGGGGGTGTGACACCCCCCTGGATATTGAAAAGTCGTTCCCGTAGCGGCAAAAAGTCGGTCTCTGAGCGGCCAAAGCCGATTTTAAGAAACCTGAATAGACCTCCGAGATGGATGTCGAACGAAGAATGCACAGAAACTGCTACACATGGACTGTGTACGTAAGCACCTACGGAAAGATTGGCCATACCCCCCCCCCCTACCCGTCGTGAAGTCACCAGGTCGCCCCCCCCAAAAAAAAAAACGATAATTGATGAGGAAGTGTTTGGCAAAGGCACATCAATAGCCTACATACATGGATACATGTATAAGTGATCGCCAAAGCGCGGACGACTAGCAGCGTGATTATAGGTAATCAAGTAATAAATATATGAGGTTATAAGATTAGTGGTCTCTTGTTATAGAGAAATCAATTTTTGGATGAATCCTCATGTGGTATCGATGAGACGTGGACATAGAAGGCGGGAGACACGGACGACAGCTTCAAATGACTTGACCAACAATATAGATAATAGAATAGGCGTCATTGTCATATGCAACGTACATAATCATCGATACAATGCAATTTTACGGGGCCCGAAATGGGTCGCAGATTGAATTAATAATAATAATAATAATATCTCATTCTTATATAGCGCTTTCCACTGCTCAAAGCGCTTCACCCCAGGACAAATGGGAGATTGTACCGCGTGTAACCTCTGTTTGACCTCTGACCTGACCCAAAAACCCCAAAACAAGGGTTCCTGTACTATTGATAGGAAAGCAACACACCAATTATGGACTTCATCCATCCAGGTGGGGTCGATTATCGTTTTCACAAGCCACCATTGGCCAAAGTATTGACTTTCACATTTTCTATTTTTGTTTGGACCAAAATTTTCACCCATCCTATCCCTATAACCCCAAAACAAAATGGATTCCCCTTCCTGTCATTCCCCCATAAAAAATCTCATCACCACCAACTTGTTTGAACCCGAATCAACCAACCATTCTGGACTTATCGTGTTCACAAGGTTTTCAAGACTTTGACCTATGGTGACCTCAGATGACCTCTGACGTGACCTCCAAAACGAAGGTTCTTGTACACATCATGGGAAACACCTACCGTATTAGCTTCATCCATCGGGGTGGGGGTGAGTTATCGTATTCACAAGCCAAAATTGGCCAAATTATTGACTTTTTTCCCAACTTTGTCCTTTTCCTATTTGGGCCCAAATTCACCGCCGACCTATACAACAAACAATAGGGTTCCTGGTACTTTTCGGCCCACAAGAAGCCTACACACCACATTTGAACCCGATCAGACAACCATTCTTGACTTATCGTGTGCACACAAGGTTTTCAGACTTGACCTCTGGTGACCCAATGACCTCGACCTGACCACCCCAAAACAATAGGGTCATGTACTCATCATGGCGAACACACCTACCAAGTATGACTTCATCCATCCGGTAGGGGTCGGTTATCGTGTGCACAAGCCAAAATTGGCCAATTACTTGACTTTTCTTCACAAATACCTTTTTCAATTTTACCAAATTCCCCCCCGACCTAGTACCAAAACACTAGGGTTCCTGTACACTCCCCAGAAGAAAGCTAACACACCAAATTTGAACTCGATCAGACCACCATTCTGGACTTTCCTGTTCACAAGGTTTGCAGACTTTGACCTCTGTGCCTGACCTCAGACGACCTCTGACATGACCCAATACAATAGGGTTCATGTACTCATCATGGGGAACACACATACTCGGGTCTTTTATTATGCACTTAATCCATCCAGGTGGGGTCGAGTTATTGGTGTTCACAAGCCAGCGTCCACACACATACATACATCACACACACCCCTACTAACACACTCCCTGTGTAGGGGGGCTAACGGGGACACACAAACGGGACTTGATCTTCAACCTATTGAATGGGGACATCAGTCCAAACCTGACATATGGGTACCCCAACCACTACAAGTATCATTTTTTAAAGCAGTTTAAAAAGGAACAATAGGAACCGGGGATATCCCCGCATTCCGTTTTTTTGTGGGAGCGTTTTTCCTATGGAATGGGGACACAAAACTGGGATATCCCCGGTTCGCGGCGTAACCCAAGTTACGTGAAAAGAATCCCTTGTGTGTCCCCGTTTTACTGGCTCCACAAACGCCACACACACTGGCACGACTGCATATATTCTCCGATTTCGTCCAGGAATCAATAAAAATTATCTTTTGAAATGTTTCAAATAATTATTTTTTTTTTTTTGACAAAGCATTTGAATTAAGGTTTAAAGGCCCTTTTTTCACAACTCTTACCATTCACGACGAGGAAACAGATGAGAAACCATTTAATAAGAAATTCCCCACAGCCTTAGTAGAAATATGCAGTTCGGATCTCCTTCTCCAAAGTAGACTGACCTATGCATAGATTCCGCCATATGGAGGCGTTTTTTGTGGTTGTCGTGGTGAGTATAGGTTCTTTTTTCAGCAAACAAAACCCATTATCGAAATATTTTTCTGAAAATTTTTCTTTCAACGATTCATGAAAATGTCTCTGATAAACAGAGATCACAGGTATGTACTACAACACTTCTAATTATATCCAAGTAGCATGTGACCCTAGCAAAAGAGAAACTTGACATATCTCCGAAAATCTCCAACATAACTTTTGTTCGTTTCGATCATGATTCCGCCATATAAAAAGAAACTTCACCATGCTCATAATATCAACATACTTTTGTTTCGTTTTCTCAAGCCATCAAACCAATCAAGAAGGCCGTTATCGAGGTATTCTCGAAAGTTGTTTCTCCAACGGTTCCGGAAAATGTGTTTGGGAGAAACAGAGAGTAGACGCAAATAGTACGGAAACCCTTTTTTTTCCTTCAACGCAGATCGGCGTACCCACGAGGGGGGGGGGCAGACACCCCCCCCCCATAACACAAAAAAAAAATTGCGTTCAGTAGAGGTTTTTGCTGCTTGTATTTATCAAATATTGCGGCAGCATTTGTCTAGGGCCCCATACTTGTAATGATTGCCAATATGCCAAACCAGGGGTGAGCCATTACTCCCCTGGGTCCCCCCTCCAAAGACATCTAATCCGGTACGCGCCACAACCTATATTCAAAGTAACAGATGGCCCTAAAAAAACATATGCCTCCAAAATTCTCAACATTACTTTCATTCGTTTTAGATGCAAATCTTTACACCACCGAATGCGTTTCAGAAAACTTCGGGAAGTTCTTCTTCGAAGGCCTCGTAAAATGTTTTTGTCGAAATGTTTTTTTTTTATGCTACCATCTTCCTCTATAGTATTACTGAACACAAATAATTTGGCAAGGCTTTTTTTTAGAATCTTTTAAAGCATTCGTGGGGTTGTTCATCGAAATGTTATCACGCTTGTTTCGTCATCGGCTGGACACACACAGATGCAGGTACCACACGCAAAAAGAATTGCATGACATTATGAAACGGGATAACTAGGAGTTAGAAGACTGCTGTGAAAAGCTCCTAGCTGTGGGGATGACCCGAGCCTAATCTGATGTGATGTCAGACGATGGGGCCTGTTGCCCTGACAGCAGTATATACCAGAGATGCTCAGAATGCTCATCGGGGCCAGCAACATGAAAAAAAAAAAGCGTAGAAACTCCATATTTTCAGATTAATCATATAATCTCGAGTTCTTCTAAAACATTATCGACTGGAAACGTATCATTACATCTCACCGTCAATAATTAGCTTTTTGAAAATGCAATAGACATCGTCTGGCCTGGTGGCAGAGGGGAACCAATCTCTGGGTGTAATGGCGCTGAAGTCGAAAAAGACACTGGCACCGGTCAGTAGGCTTCATTGGAAAACACCGGTGCACACGGACACCAACCCCTCCATTACTTACGTTGTGCCGAATTGCTGACAATGTTGAGTTTTCAAAAAATAGTTCTAGAAAAAGAGTAAACAACGGGCCCAAATTGTTGTTGTTTTTTTGTTGGCCAAGGAAGATAGGGTATCTGTTTATTAGAGCATGATATGGCGGGGGCGCCGTCTCTAGGGGACGTAAACCATCTTTGTTTTCCCCGGCCCCTCACCTATTAGAGCATTGATTTCGATTTCTCCTCCATTGCTGAGGTAGCGATCTCTACTCTCCCTGTTCCGGCACGCCAGAGTGAAGCGCAGTTGAGACCTGTCCTGTGGGACACGACATATACTTATAAGTGTCGCCAGTGTGATTACAATATTCTTGCAGAAACTGCCATCATACAACTGTTTCTTTCACTTAACTCAAGGGCGGGGCCACCACCCACCACCGCGTGTTGAGTCTATTGAAGATATTGAACCCATAAAGCAGGCTACAACACTTAACAATTGGACAGACAGCACTTTTGCAACACATAAAAGTTCATGACATAAACACTATATGTTTCAGGAAGTTTTGATGCCATCTTGGCGCTTTCATTCACAATCAAGCGCGCGTGCACAAGTGAGCATCGAATAGTTTATTGTTTTTGCTCAAAAACCCTGTTTCAAAGGTTATCCGGGCTTCGGTTATAAATTGAGGCACATGCATTGCTTTACACTCGATTGAGGTGTGGGGGTTCATTTTAATATAGGCGCAGTGACTCATGCGTCGTGCGGTAGAGTCTGCAGTTTAGAAATACAATGGAACACAGAAAATCTGGCAAAGACCCAAAGTACCGGTAGCTATGAAGGCATTAGGTCTGTACAGAGCTGTTTATTAACCCTCCCTGCTTCTATTCTCCTTTATTTTTTTCCTCCTCCCCAAATTTCTCATAGGGAGGGGCAGGACATGTCTGTGGTTGCGTACGCAACAAGCTACCATCGAGCTGCACGACTATAGTGGCTGCCGGTTTGAATCCTCTTTGTTCTCGGCCACGGGAATTACCTCTAGATGCCTTTTTTTTATTCAATCTGCCCTGGAGTATGAAGATGAAGGGGTATATAGACAAATACTCCCACCGCTATCTGTTTGTTCATTACTAGACTCTAATGACGAATGGGGGCTGATTCGCAATTGCCCCCGGGCTAAATGCGACTTCCTAAAACGTTAAATTCATTAATGAAGCAGGCCAGTAATTATCATCAGAAACTCCCCCCCCCCCAAGAAAAAAAAAACGGCATCCCAGTCTATTCACAATGCATATTGTTTAGTTTTTTTGTCTAGCCTGGCCAATATATACTTAACCACTCCCCCAGTTTTTTGCGTATTGTTGCACTATGGCCTTGATTAGGTACTCTATAAGCTGTGCTGTGACCCCCCTGTTCAGCGGCCAGATGGAAAGCCTCTTTTTACCCTAGAGGGATATGGAGGAGAACAATAGAGTGATTACGCAAGAGGCACTTGAATTTGCACTAACGCAGTGTGCAGAGCTTTTTTTTTTTTTTATCAAACTGAAGAATACGATTCGTCTATACTAATCACCGCATACAGCTATATTTGAGACTGACCCCAGTTATTTAACACTAATACTTATTTCGCATAAAATTTCATGAGTTCGATTTGATTTCTACAGTTTAGGAAGCCAACTGAGACTCATCTAGGAACCCGGGTCGTATTGATCGTGCAAGAAGCACCTCCGATAACCGCCTCAATGCTCTCAGCAGTGATGATATCGATGCAAGTGGTGCAACCAATCCCACCTGCTTCCACCCTGGACCGCCATTTTACGTCCCCATAAGAAAGTACTGTCTCAATAACCCTCCAGGCCACTTAGTCCTCGGAACATGAAATTTCACATCCGATCTTATTGCAGAATCCATAACAAGCCTAGTAACCCCAGAAAATCCACTGCATTACAGCGGAAACATGTATGAAGACTAAGACCCTCCACCCTCGCCCCGCCCATCGCGACTGCAAGCCACAGTTGCCACCTAGAGAAAAACGTCCCGTGTACTGGATTCGAACCCGGGAATATTTGCTTCGTTAAGTATCACTGATGGGGCCATTTACCAGCCTAACCCACCCCCAACCAAACCCCAATATTTGTACATTGGTGGGATATACCGGTACACAATAGGCCTTCAAAGGGTTTGTGAGTATGGGGTGTACATCTCATAAACGTTCAATGCTAGAAAACAAGGCTGGTTTAACATTCGTTACATTTTGCTCTATGGATCGAAACTCGGCGATGTTCGAGTTGTACAGCAATTTGAAAAAATAGGAAACAAAAACTTTCACCAAAGAGTAGTCGATGTCTTTTAAATTAAAGTTAATAGTCTCTTAGAACAATTCACAAAATAGGCGTATTTGGGGTCTTCTCCGCAAAACATTCCATTCCGAGGTTCACGAACCGATCGAACAGGTCTTTCAGCCGGTCACTATTGTTATAAACCGCGGTGTGAAGTATTCTCAAGTATTTAGGGGGCATGGGCAGTAGAAATGATTATATCATCGTTTCTTATGGCCTAATACTCAAACGAAACGAGTTTCCTATTCCGTGTATGCTATCAGAATCGATTAGCGTGGGAAATGTCGGTGGCGACTTGAATGAACGTTTAAAATAATGGATGATGCGAACATGGTGTGTTGGCTGTTGAAAAAATTATCGCTAGGATGTCTGGGGGGCGCAAATGGCTATTTCATCCCTCCAACCTGCGATTGAATCATCATCTTTGGAGAACGATATAGACGGCAGGCATGTTTTTTGCAAATGGCAGTCACAATTGTCGGCCAAAACAGATCAGACACCAACATAATTAAAAGACACGTTTGGTAAGCAGGTAGACACTGAGGGACTGATTGCTTTGGAAAAGCCAATCGCTAGGCGAGACTATCAATGAAACCCTGACAAAATTGCTAAATCAGATTTTTGCAAAACGTCCCTCGGGGTCTAAAGCACCATAGAAAAGAAGCGGAAGCGGGAATATAAATATGGGTTTGGATAATACTATCTCCAACGACCTTACTTCTCCAGGAGTTACGAAGGGGGAGGGGGTGCAGGTGTATGAAATAGAGTGTTTTTGGAGGCTCACATTACCAGTAATGACAGCCGTGCGTATCTTGAACAACCAACCGTATGAAACGGATCATACTTTATTCTCCCGTGACTGCTACAAAATGGAACGTTGCAAATTGAGAACAAAATAGGCTTGAGAGAATTACCCTTGTTAATAAAGCAGCAAAAAGTCACCAAACTTCGATGAAAGATAAGACAAATTGTAATGCAAAATCGCTTTGAGTTTAACTCTGAATTTCTTGATGGGCAACAAGAAAACAAATAACAAGGACACTTTCCGACTACACAGTGACCTTAAATGGGAACTTGAAGAAACAATGTCATTGCGCATGGCAAAGCCTATAAATAGATATTTCTCAGTAAATCTACATTACAATGAATGGTAAATCAAATTACCATGATGGGAGATCGAAATAACTATCAAATCGTTTCGATAATTTAACGATGTTTGTGTCAAATCTTGACGGAAAAATATGAATTTGAAGTGACTTTCATATATGTTTTCTCTGCTATGTCTTCCCGTTCTTTGTTTAAAACTTTTTTATTGTATTTTGTTGTCAAATTTACCAAATAATTCGAAGAAAAGAATCACCGGGGATTTTCGGGGAACGACCTGCGGACAGCCCACAACAAGTAGCGGGGGCATTCTCCCGAAACTCTGCTGTAGGCCTCCCTGCTTTGATTGTCCAGACAACAGGGTCAGTGCACTGCCTGGTCAGCAGTTTCTTGCTGGGTCCCCGGGCCCAGTGCGAACACCTGGTACTCATAACAGGCTGATTGGGCTGGGCCGTACCAGCTGATAGCCAGAATCAACTGGCGCGACGCTGTATAGTTACAGCATACGCGTCCAACCGCCTTCTCATCGTCACTAGGGTACCTACAGCCGACGATCCTTCCTACCATATAGAGAAAGAGCTGCACCCAGGGCGCAAATACGGGGTGTGGGGGTTGACACCCCCTTAATATTGAAACTTCCGGCCGTATGCGGCAAAAAGTCGGTCTCTGAGCGGCAAGCCGACTTTTAAGAAACCTTGAATAGCCTCCGAGCAATGGATGTTTCGTGAACGAAGAAGCCATAGAAACTGCTACAAATGGACTGTTTGTACGTAAGCCACCCTACGAAAGATTGGCCCCTAACCACAACCCCCCCCCCTACCGTCGTGAACGTCACCCCGGTCGCCCCCCCCCCAAACAAAAAAACGAAATTTGATGAGGAAATTGTTTGGCAAGGCAACATCAATAGCCTACATACCTGTATACATGTAATAAGTGATCGCCAAGCCGCGACGAATAGCAGGTGATATAGGTAATCAAGGGTTGTTTTAGCAATATATGATGTTCTACTATTAGTTCTCTTGTTATAGAGAAATGCACTTGGATGAATCCCTACATGTTTTATCGATTGAGACGCTGGCCAGAGTAAGGCGGTAGACGACGACGTACAGCTTCAAATGACTTTACCAACAATATATTATAATCGAATCGGCGCTCATGTCTATGCAAGTAATTAATCATCGATACAATGCATTTTCGGGCCGAAATGTCGCAGATTAGATTAATAATAATAATAATAATATCTCTCTTCTTATATAGCGCTTTCCACATCGCACAGCGCTTTCACTGATCAGCAGTGACTTGTCTGCCACCGCCGGCAATAATAACGCCACCTCTTGCTTTGTTCTCCTCTCCCCCGCGCACTAATTTCAGTACTTCACTCCATTGTGACGGACGTTCCAATAGGGGACATATGACGCTCGCTACTCTCACACGTCACCTACAAGGTACCACTTTCGCACGTGGGTGGCGTGAGACAATTTCATGAAACATGCCGTGTCCAACAGCTCTGGCAGAAAAGTCCTCGGGCTTCCAATGGGCCCCGAACTCGCAACGCTGCGGTTTTGCAGTCTGAGCTCTACCGACTGAGCAAATCCCTTCACCAATTAGGTTGTAGACAGGTAGTTTAATATCCGCTTTCACACCCAATCGCAGAAACTATAATTGGCAGTTATAGATGATGCAAATGCAATGAAAGATTACCTCCAACTTTATTATTGCGCTCTTTTCCGTGCGTTACTTCTGCGCGCTTATTCACCACGATTCATGCTCGTTGTTTCATCACTGTGAGTCCCAGTTTTCCTCAGGCGATTATTATCTGTACCTCTGAAAAAATTATGTTTTCCCACACTCATAACGAACACGGGCACATCCGCGACCTTTGGAATCATAATACCCTTACTGCGTTAAATAATATCTCGTTTCTTATACTACTCAGTAAGGGTATGATTCCAAAGTCGCGGATGTGGTGTTGGTTCTTATACTATTAAGTTTAATTACCTAATCCAAAATGCCGAGACAATACCGACTCCAAATAACATATTTAAGGCCACTCGAAATGAATAATGAAGGCAACGATCTCATGATACGTAATTTCATATAATATGATCTGGGAATTATCTACATATAGACAAACTTGGGTGAGGCTGAGTGATCGCACACAACTTTTGCATATATTACCGTAGTACCTATTAGTGCAGGAGAAGTTTTGAAATTACCAAATTAAATGACAACTTAAGATCATTGGATATATATATATATATGCGCACTGCTTTTGCCCACATTTGAAGTTAGCAATTGTGCAACCGTCTCCAACCCGCATCGACTTGAAAAATGGCCCGTGTTCGAGTTGCCTCGTCGCAATGTTTCCGACAACGCAAACATATAAGCAACAACTTCTACTCTACGAAGCCCCCCCGATGCAGTATGGAGGGCGGCGATTTGTTGCTGGCGATTGGGGGGGGGGCGGAAACAAGATGAATACTATCTAAGCGGAGCACGACCATTGGTTGGCGCGTAGCGTAGAAGGAAAGTTTTCCTTTGAAAGACCCCCTAGATTGCAGGAAAACGGCACTTCCGTTGCCTTATAGGACAATAAGTAGCATTCCTCAAAGTGATACAAAATGAAGATGTTAGAGGAAGTTTCTCAAAAAACTTACGCCTTAATTAGGGATCAATTTCAAGCCCTTTTGCGTTGGTGAGCGTGCACCTAAATACGACGCAGTGAGGGTTACGGTCATGGGAAGGAACAATGGGAATCGGGGCAAAGGCAACAACCATTACGTTGCGGCGTTTACGCGAAGCGCGAGATTTGCAAGATCCAATTTGACCAAAGGACATTGTACTGACCCCTCTTTGACCTATCACTTAGATTAGGCTGAGTTTTCACTCCAAAGATTACGGCCCCATTTTTAATCGTCTTTGCGGATCACAGGAGAGAGCATGGGAGGGACACTTCCAATTGGGGCCAGAAAAGAGGGCAAATGAACATAACACAGGAAAGTAAAACAGCAACTGCGCGCGAAACGCGCGCGAAAATGTTACATTTTCGGACATTCTATCGAAAAGTAGGAAAGCTTTGGATATCGATTTTTCGTCACTTTAATTTGAATCAGTCTTTCCGACAACGCAATTTGTGGCGTTCCCTGGCGCATTCGATGGCCGGCACCGTGTGCCCTCATGGTGTAGTAGGCATATGTGCACCTTGCACCCAACTTTCAAAAGTGGTAACACCCATGAATAAGAAGAAAAAATAAAAAAAATAAACCAGAAGAAACCAAAAAGCTAAAGTGATTCCTTGGGGACACAACGCGGGCTGGTTGTGTGTTCAAGTTCTTAAGTTCCCTAACACATCCACCATGCTTAAACTGAGATCAATAGCAATTAATCCCCCCCCCCAATGGGCATTGTTTCATGACCAGCCAGGCAGGTTGGACATAGCCTGATTCAAGGTTTAAAAGTAGTCTTGCCAAAAATACCAGAATTTTACAAGCCGTAAATGTGGGTCGCTTGAACTGTTGAACTGTTTGTAACCACAATAAAATAGCGTTCAGTCTCATCATGGGAACACACCCACCAAATTTTGAAATTGGTCCAACCAGGCATGTTGGACTTTGCTGATTACCAGGTAAAAGTGCCCAAAATACCAGACTTTACAAGTTTCCACCTTTTTTTTCCCAAAATTGACACCTACTCATACAACAATAAATAGCGTTCATGTACCATCATCGGAAACACACTCACCAAGTTGAACTTGATCCCACCAGCATGTGGATTTGCCTGTACAATGTAAAGTGCCGCAAAATACCAGAATTTTTACCAGTTTCCACCTTTTTTTTTCCCAAAATTGACCCCCTAATCATACAAACAATAAATGCGTCATGTACTCATCTGGGAAGCACACCACCAATTTTGAACTGATCCCCACCAGTCATATTGCACTTTTCCTGATTACAAGGTAAAAGTGGCCCAAATCCCAGAATTTTACAAGTTTTTTCCCTCCACCTTTTTCCCAAAATTGACACCCTAGCTACTCATACAACACTAAATCGCGTTCATGTACTCATACTCATCATGGTAAGCCCACCCACCAAGTTGGAACGTGATCCCACTAGGCATGTTGGACTTTGCCTGATTACAAGGTAAAAGTGCCAAATGACCCAGAATTTTACAAGTTGCCCCACTTTTCCCAAAATTGACCCCCTACTCATACACCATAAATAGCGTTCCTCCTGTACTTCATCATGGAAGCACACCACCAAGTTTGAACTTGATCCCACTAGGATTGTTGGACTTTGCCTGATTACAACGGTAAGAGTGCCCAACAACCCAAATTCTACAAGGTTCCACTTTGGTGGTGCCAAAATTGGACCCCCTATCATACAACAATAAATCGCGTTCATGTACTCACCATGGAAGCACCCCACTCGTTTTTGAACTTGATCCCACCAGGCAGTTGCACTTGCCGATTACAAGTAAAAGTGCTCCCCCAAATACCAGAATTTTACAGTGTTTCACCCTTTTTCCCAAAAATGACCCCCTACTCCTTACTACAATAAAGAGCGTTCATGTAATCATCAATGGGAGCCACACCCACAAAGTTTGAACTTGATCCCACCAGCATTGTTGGACTTTGCCTGATTACAAGGTAAATTAAAGTGCCCAAAATACCAGAATTTTACAAGTTCCACCTTTTTCCCAAAATTGACCCCCTTACTCATACAACATTAATAAGCGTTTTCCTGTCTCTCATGGGAAGCCCACCCACCAAGTTTGAACTTGATCCCACTAGGCATGTTGGACTTTGCCGGATTAAAGGTTTTTTTAACATTGCCCAAAATACCAGACTTTCACAAGTGTCACTTTTTCCCAAAAAATGACACCTTCCTCCAACCCATAACCAAACAATAAATAGCGCGTTCATTGTACTCACCATGGGAAGCACACCCACTAAGTTTGAACTTGATCCCACCAGCATGTTGTTGGTTTGTTTGTTTGTTTATAGAAGGAAATAGACAACGTCAACAGTCCAATGAAGGAGCGATACCAACCAGGCTGGTAAGCCAGTCTTATGCAAACGATAGGGATTGACGGAGACCCTTCTTTCATTGTGACGTTTTAGAACAAACCCAGAGTAAATTTCAGGCATTTAATTTTGTTAAGAGGCATTATATGTCTGCATGGGCACAACAAATGTCTGAACACTACTGGCACCTGAAATACCGTGCGCGCGCAGCGCGCCAAAAAATCGAAAAAGGAGAACAGAATTCACTCAACTTGATCATTTAGTCCATAATTTGTATTTGTTTAAACCGGTTACTGTTGGATATTCGGATACAGTGTCAGCGAAAGAATAGCAGTGTCGGGGCCAATAGTGGGGGGGGGGAGGGACGAAATTGCATGGCGTCCCCCAACAAAATATTTGGCCCCCCCCCCCAAATGATCGCCGCCCATGTTAGTGTTTGAGTGGGGCAAATTTTCCTTCTGACCCTCGTGCCGGGCGGGGGGGATGGGCACCCCTGTAGGTAACCAGCACTGCGTAAGCGTCTACAAAGCAGCATTGGAACATCGTTACGAGTTAACCCCAAGACAACATGCTCCCTATGTTATTACATCGGTCACCCTGATGTCCTCAATCCCCTGTGCTACCATTGTCGGTATTTGAGATAAAAAAACGCTATTGTTATACTTTCATCAGGGAATAAACAGTCCGAGACTCAGCTAAATCACGGACGAGGTGAAGCCGAGCCCGTTATTTAGCTGAATGGATTAAGCCTATACATTACTATGTACCCTGATACCAAAGACCACGTAAGACCAAAGTATTCCCAAATGAACATAGCCTCCTACAGCTATTAATATTCATGTATAATAACAACACAGTTAGTACGTCACACGTCGGTTGTAGGCCTTTTTGATTCCTTGCCGAAGGCACGGAATCTCTGCAGTCATGCACCGTTCCTGTGTGTGTGTGTGTGTGTTTTGTCTGCGTGTGCGTGTGGTGTGTGTGTTTGTGTGTGGCTGTGTGTGACACCCCTTGTCCCGCACGTTATCTAAACGTAATGCACACTGGTACAAAGGTTGAAATTAGGTATATGGTTTGCACATATGGGGAGTATGCATAACCCCTATTGTTTGGGGTGCCCGTTCAGTTCATTCAAGGTCACGAGAGGGCAAGTTCAAAAAGCTTGTCAGCAGGATATCTGACGAACGTGAGTATCTATCGAGTTCAAATTGGTATGTGGGTACCATGTATGGTGAGGATAACCCTATTGTTTTTGGTGTCAGGTCCAAGGTCATTCAACGTCACCATAGGACATCGTCATATATCTCGGCAACGAATCTTTTTGGAGGACTGTCGTAATGGAAAGTTTTGTCGTCTGGGTGAAATACATCCTGATGACCGACTTTGCCCTCATTTTACCTTTTGGACCTTTGACCTATTTTGACCTTTGACCTGTTGATTTTTGCATGCTTTTTTTTTGTGTTGGCCTGATGCGTTTGAAGACAAACGAAAAAGTCACTGACACTACCATACCACGCTACTCTTATCACAATCTCTCATCCTCAATGAATGTGAAGGTCAGACCAGCTAAAAAACTACATTGGATAAATTTGGCATTTTACATCTCCTTCATCAGCCAGATAAATCTAATGAACGCAAGTATCTGTCAAGTTAAGATTAAGTGTGTGATTGTAACATGATAAGATTAATCCTATTGTTTTTGGTAATCAGGTCACGGTCATTCCGGTCACACCATAGGACAATCCTTTAATCTCTGCAACGATTCATTATACAGAGTGAGAACAAGCATAATAGCCAACCAACAAATTATTTCCCCCAGTGAAACAGACAAATTCTGATTGTCCATTTATTGTGATTCCTGATATGTTTGAGATTGGGACTAGCACCAAATATTTCGCCCAGGGAAGACAGTGGCAAATTCTTGAATTTCATTTTATTATTATTCCTGATATTCTTGAATATTGAACTAGCACCAGTGACCTCCTATATGTACCTCAGATCAGTAGTGGGTGAGGCACGGGTGGGGGTGCAATTTTGGTCTTGCACGCCACCCCCGCCCCCCCCCCCCCCTCCAGGTTTTTCAATAGGCATCTTAGAAAATTAAAATGTAGCCCAATTAAGCCTGCATCACTGCATTTTATTGACAAATGCCTAAGTGAAAGCAAAATGCCTCTCTTTCCGTATACTTCCTCTCATTAATTGTTATATTACATTTAATCCAGTGGCATTTTTCTCAGGGAAGGTACAAATTGGGATTATTAGTAACCATGGATATCACTGTGGAGGGTGCGAGGGGGGTGGGGGGGGGACAAACTGCAATTGTTTCCATAGGCCCTAATTTTATTTACCTCGAGGGGGAATGCAAAGTTTGTTGTTGACATTACGGAAAACGGTGTTGAGCTTCAAATTTTTCCCATTTGACTAGTTAATACTCCAGAAATGCACACCAGAAAATGTCCTGAAGCAGTTAGAACACCTATGGCTGGTCACAATCCTCTCAACCACTGCCTGCATTGTGGTGTATACTCTGATAGCCCTAGTTTGGCTTTTGGTCACATTGGTCCGGCCCAATCCCACAGGATTTAATCTCTTAAGTTGTGTGAGACTGTGAGCCTAAACACACAATAAACTTTTGAACTGCCTGTCCAGTGTAGAAATGGTACCTCGCACTGGCAATGCTCATAGGACTGAGATTTGTAATCCAATTATTCTCTGTGCACTCAGTCCCTACTGATTATCTGATAGTTTACATTTAAAGTTAACACTTCGCTCTAAGCACACTTCCAGGTGTAAATTACTTGACATGCCCCCCCCCCATGACTGACTATTTGGCATTTACCTATTCACAGACAAGCCCTAACGAGGGCGGGATTAACTGTGGTGTGTGTAGAAGCATTGATCGGGTAGTGAGTTGGGAGGAACTTGAGGAAGAAGAAAGCCCGGGGTCATGGAAGCTTCTGAAAGTGGGAAGGGCACAACATTTGTGGCATTTTCCGCTATTGATAAAAAAGTGAGGGCATACCCTGTACCAAGCATAAATGGTAGGGTGTTGAGTCTATAAAATATCTATTGTTTTGACAGTCCACACATTATTTGACTATTTGGGAAAAGTGGTTGCTGGGATAATCATTTTGAACATTTGGCCAGAATTCTTACTGGATCGACCATAAATGAGCCACATAATTTCAGAAATGTCCTCACATGGGCCACAATATATATATATATATATACGAATACGAATATATATATACAGCTAGAAAATGTTTTCCAAGATCTTGTCTTTTTTCTATTAATTTATTTGTATTATTATCATGCAGCCAATATTTTGTTATGAAGAAGGTGCGCATGGGTTGGGCCCCCATAAAAAAAAAAAAATAAAACCCCACCATGTAGGAGGGAAGATGTGATTTGAAAGCCTTGTGCAAAGTTTGACCCTAAAATGACATAAGACATTTGATGGACTGGTAAATGGCTATTGAACACTATTTTAAACAGTTCTGCAGTTGTCAATTGCATGCCCCACCCCTTTTACCCCAGACAAGGTGATTCATTGCACTTAGGTGGGTCAAACAAATGATGCCCCCGCCAGTCACTTTTGTGCGAAATACTGAATTGATCCAGCCCCAGTCACTTTAAAAGAACCACAGACTACCTCTGTGGTAACGAATTGTAAGGATTGACTGGCAATGACTTTCCCCTCGGTCACATTAGTGATTAACGCCATGTGGTACAATGACCACATGCGAACACCATGCTATTGGGTCCCTGAATGTACCTACAATGACATCGCCTTGTCCAGGTGTAGTTGAGGGATGTAATTGACAAGATGGCACTGTATGCAGAATGCACTTTCTCCTTCTCCACACATATAACCCCCAAAAAGGAGGATTCTTTTTACATTGTTTATTTGTTGATGCTGTTGGTCGTCCGATCAAAGAACTGCCACTTCGTTCAGTCTATCTGCTTTGACCACACATTTAACTTATAAGTGATAATTCCGCTAAAGTGATCCTCATCAATCAGCCTTGCCTGCAGTCTGCCGGTCATTGATACAAGCGCTGGTCCTTCCACACTGAATGGAAAACGTTGGACCTCACGGTTATTTAATCGTAACTTAATTACCTTCTCTCTTCAAGAATAATACACTTACTTACCAGGTTTATTTTTCAGTATTTTACTTCCACTTTTTGACCTTGCAACACTCATCTCATGCGGTTAGTAAATATTGCGGGTGATTGGGTCGTTTTTTGTGTCATTTGTCGGTTTCGAGTTGGCAACACACATCTTGCAGGGTTTGATATAGCTTAAGGCAAGGAAAACACTATGGGAACGCCGAGTTGCGTTCTTGTTTGTTAGTACCCATTTACTTTATCAGCAGACCGCCGTATAGCTAACCTCGGACGATATCATACCCGTGAGTAAATCACAAGAAGTCTTCGCTTGTCTGCTCATCTGTTTGATAGGTCCAAAATCACGACTACGTTGCTATTGATAGAAACCATCACATGAGTTTGCTGTGGTATAATTTCGATAGCATCAACGTGAGCTACATTTGATATGCACGAGGCTTCATCAACCCGGTTTCATGTTTCTACCTTCTACCTTTCTGCGAATACATATCCTGTCAATCTCTTAATTGATAAATATATTTAATAATCAATGATGAAATATACCCTCTGAGAAATAAAACATTGTTATATCAAGGAAAACTATGAGTAACTGAGAAATAAGTCTCACGACATCAGACTGATAAGATCGATGGATTCTTCTTATCCGATTCACAATAAAAGTGGTATCCTGTTCCATGCCTTAGCTATATTTTTTTTTTCCCATTTTCTCGTGCGAGGATTATCATCTGAAACGTAATACAATAGAATAGATCAAAACATTACATCAACAACATCCACACAAGCAAAGACACAACGTATTCGATTTGTTTTGAAATTAGCCTCCAATGTTACATGAAACAGTTTATGTTGACCACATCAAAATGGACAAGACGTTTTCTTACTTTTCAAACGTCCTTCGAATATTTTTGGATTTTTTATCTCATTCCGGATGACTGCACTGTAGGCCTTAAGAAGAACATCATTAATTATATATATTATTTCAAATCACTAACAAAGCAAACCTTTGATGCTAAGTCATTTCGACGGTTGATCAACATCAGAGTAGTCGAAACGTTTTCAAACACTTGCCAAGATTTCGGAAACGTTTTCAGAACGCTCCGCCGAATGTTTTGGAATTTGTTATTGTTAACATATTATGAAGACATGCTTATCTTCTGTGATTGGCTGTGGAAGATTGCAGTTCACACATGTATTTAGAAATTATAAAATATTTATTCAATGGAATATCGGCGTTATCAATAACCCTGAGAAGAAGCTATTTTTTAATGTTTGTCCATTAACGTGTCCTGCTATTGCATATTGTTACACCCTAACTATTATCGATAATGCCCTCCTATATTTCCAATGAAAAAAACAACAACAACATTGGAAATTAAACTGTTAGGCTTCGTCCAACTGTTAAAATTCACGAAGCAGATAATCTGTGTACAGCTGTAACATCAATAATAGCTTCAACATGCAGAGTGCAATGACGGACTTATTTGTTGTGATTTTGTGGTTGTCATTGGTTCGGCACATGGGAATAGGAGTGCCAGTTATACGTGTTGTTGTAGATTAAACAAATCCCCCTTTTTTAGAGTAAGTATACTCCCGTAATCGGTGCAATTACGTAGCAACTTATACCTTCCACCTCTTTGAATGTACCTCGTTAGGAGTCCTTAGCTCGACGTAGGATTCATCTGGTCGCACAACCTTCTCGAGGAGATTCCGCCTGTGCTCCTTCTGGCCCTCATCAGTCGGTTCCAAAAATCAGACTCCGACGACCAAACCTCCGTCGAGGTTATCTCTCCTAGCTTCCCCATTGCTGTATCCAACACGTCTTCATCCTTCTGAGGATGAGTAGCTCGTTTGCAGAAATGCTTAATCGCGTAAGAACCGTTATTACGTATGATAAAGGACAGTAACTCAATGAGTTCAAACTTTCTCCAAAATACCTAAAGTTCCTCAACTGTGTGAATAAACGGCATTTTGACCGATAGGGTATCCGAACCACCTAATACCCTTACATCATCTAATTTCCAGACGGCCATGGGCTGCTGGTACTTGCATGAACTACACTTGGAAGCAATATTCGTCACCGAGCTGTACTGTGTTCTTTCTACATTTACTACCAGGACGGTCAATGCAGCCTGGGTTTTCCTTCCTTTTTGGTTTTTGGTAAACGCATGATGCCTATGAACAACCAATAACTTATTGACATCCTTCTGGGTGCCTTTTGGACCGCAAAATATGAATAGTTTTTGAACAAATTGTCATGACCAGCGAAGGCAATCGTAATGTTATCGTGTTACAAAACAGTCACACTCGGATAACTCCGATGACCTCATTACCTTCACTTGACCCGCAAAACAGAGCGATTACGTATCATTCTGCAGAACCCTCATACCCAAATTTTGACTTCAACTCGGACCAACTATTCCAAACTCATCGTAGTACAAAGGTTTCCAGAATTTTAGCTCTCGGGCATGATGGACCTCAGATAATAGTTTGACCTGACTCAACAATAGGATCATGTGGGTGGACTCAAACATTAATATGACTGGGCCCATCCAGGTGGGGTGAGGTTATCGTGTTAACAAGCCAGGCCATCAATACCGCGTACATACATACACAACACACAACTTAACCACACTGTGATGACTGCATATAGATACCTCGTCAAGGAATGAAAAACGCTCACGTACAGTCACATAGACAATTTTTACAGAGACTCAATGGTCGTTGCTATCAAGATGTTGTGGGGGAAGAGGGTAGGGGGAGGGGCTAGTAGGGGGGAGGGGTGGAAGAGGGTGGGAGGGATTCTAAAAGTGACGTAAAATGCAACAAAAAGAGCATAATGCCATCCATCGGGATTCAAAAGCTTGGATGAAAAATCGAATGAACGCCACTATAAAAGGAGTACGTATACGAATAGGCGGGGAGTAGGTAATGAATAGGATAAATACCAGAATATATCTACAATAGGCATACAACCCATGCAGCAAAACGTGATACGACGGCACATAATGGGAGAGCGCGAACACTTTGTAGTAGAAGGCATCATTTCGAGAGGAGCAGAATTTTCTGCCGTCACAGGGCGGCACTTTTTCCTTTTCATCATTGCGACTTCGAGTACTCTTACGATCGATTTCATGCTCATTTGCATATTTTTTTAGCATCACCGCTTTGTAAATGTTTTTGGATCACTTTGTAATCAGCGAATCAAAGGACGGTTTCATTGTAAAGAAAATGGGATCAACAAAAACAACATTGAAATTTTTGTTCTTGCAAATCGAAACGAGCTATAAGCCCAGTAAAAAAAAAAAAAAGCAGTTTCTCGTTCCCGCCCACACGCTTTTTTAGATAATCGGCAATTTCGTCTTTTTTACAATTCACTTGATAACTTCTTCAAAATATGGTTTTGAAGAACACGCTTACGACTGATGCCCTGCAAACTTAGTAAGGAACATTTTGGGATGGCTTTGTGCCACTAGAGGGTCTAACATCAGGGCAAAAAAGAAAAAAAAAAGAAGCCTCATGCTCAATTCCAGACAATGCTGACCGCATCAGTCCTACCATATGGGGATTCTGCTGTCTGAGAGCAAAAAAAAAATGCCCTCTCAATGCCCACACTTTCAGCCGAAGTTAGGACGATAAACGATGTTTTTTCACTTGGCCTAATCCCGCAAAAATTTAAATTAGAAATTACTCGTGGTGGAATCGACTCGCAGAATTGTATCACGAGTTTGAGCAAAGAGGAGTTCCTTTGCGTATAGACAAAATTGAATATCCACACCTGGACTTCGAACTTTTGGTTTTCAAATTTTTGTTTTCCAAGTACAATATAGGCGCTAAGCAGGGCCGAAATAAAAATAGGGTCTTACATATTACTAGGACCACTGGGAATAATCACCGTCAGAAACAGGTATTATCCCCGCTATTCCACACGATACCACTCAGACCCTTTCCACCTGAGCTCGAACTTGGATGTCTCGACGGAACTTTCTCTCCTCCAACGTTCTGGAGGATGATTCTCCATCTTTCTTCTTACCGAATCCAGTTAACATACCGGACCCCGACCCCGCTCCCAAGGAGATAGTACATCTGTGAAACGAGAATCCATAATTGGGAATCGTTCCATACTCAGCCGTGGTGTATACAACTGTCAGCATCTACATTATTTAAAAAACAAAAAGAACACTCTTTCCAAAACACTAATTCTGTGATCAATTTTCCCCGTTACGTGGACATATGATGAATACACCTTCAAATACCCAACGTATTGTGTGTTTCTTTGCGAAACGTATATGTATTAAATGTGTTGAATTGTTATTGCCTGGTTTATAATTAATATGTTCCGAAACGGGTGAGGGCAATTCCGTGTTTAGAAATGTTGCCAAGGAGGGTGTATATCGACAGATTTAGACCTGCTTTGCCTCTCTCTCTGTCAGTCTGTTGTCTCACTAGCCCTTTCCTTCATAATATGCGCAGAGGCGTAATCTCAGGGTGTGTTTGTTTGGGGGGGGGGGGGGTTATAGTTAAACTATACATTGTAAGGCAAAAACGCATAATTTCTCCCGACGAAACCTGCGACCCGAATTTCACCCCAAAATGGAATTGACCTGCGCCCCTATGCTAATGAATTGACTGCACCTTAACCTCTGCTCCGAATAGCTATACTGCAAACTGGCGGGGCTTAAAATGGGAGATCATTCAAAAAACCTTCCATGAAGAAGGTCTTGTCAGGGCCGAGGTAACCCCCCCCCCCATATAATAGGCCTCAAATCGCAACGAGTTAGACCTCTGTTTATTGGGAACGTTTGTGCCGAGCATGGTAATAGCCACGCATTGTCGACATACGTTTATCATTTTTTCACATTTTCCTCTTGCATTGTAACCCTGTTCCTTTGCGGTATAAAAAAATGCCTCTAATCGCCTAAAAACTGGAACCTAACATTATTGATACCAGTAATTTGGTTTACAAGGTTTTCAGACTCCTGTTCACTCCATGTCACGCTTGACTTGATGGAAGTGTGTATTGGTTCTTATTATGGGGAAATTGTGGGTAACTACCAACTCATTACCTGAATGGAGTATGTACAATGTACGCCGTATGGTACACACACCCACATACATGCACACATCGCAGAGTTACTGCGTTCACTCATTTCAGGCGAGGACAAAAACTAAAAAACAAAAAACAAAGGGTACATACTTACCAGCGACAGATCCGAACATGCTGTCTTCATCAAATGGGGGGGGGGGGGCAAAAACCTCTTCATCTCCTTGAAGACTGCTCTCACAGGTACTGTAGATTCCACTGCCACGAGTCGCTGCACAGTGTCTGACAGAAAGTCCTTGCTGGGAAACGATGCGTGTAAGAACGATATATATCTATTAATATATATATACTTATATATATATATATATTATATATATATTAGAACCATCATCGACTATTGACTCCATTTGGGAACCAACAAGTATATATATATAACGTATATATATATATATAATATATATATTAATATATATATATATATATATATACTTGTTGGTTCCCCAATGGAGTCGATTATGGTTTCATTCTTCTGTCGCCCCCTACACTCTTTAAAATGTCGTGTAACTAGCACACCTATTTGGGTGTTGTGTAACTAATTGCCAACCCATTGTGTTTATTCTGCACAATTTGTGTACAACATTTTTAGAGTGTAAAACATCTACAAAACAACGCATCAACAGATCAAAGTAACAGCAGAATTACAAATATGACGGATTTCCATACCAGAAAGCCACGAGAAATTAGAGGGCGCTGTGAAAGTATTATAAAAGCTAGGGATGGAGTTCGTATAATAAGCCTCTTCATCAACGGTTGTAAGTGCGCGTGCTAGCAATAACACTCGGTGCCATACAAATTCGCTTCCATAGACCTGCAGCTATATCATTTCGCGTATTGTTAAACGGTCATCACATTTGTTTTTTTTCGTGGTCAGATACGTTGGGTTTCGGTCAGGGAGTTTCGAAAAGCCGTATACCGACATCTGGAGGCTCGTGCACCCTATGACCTTTGACACGAATATCAATATCATCTCATTACTGTAACCGTAAACGAGCTTATACTTCTTCCGTTTTGTTAACTCGGTCCTTATTGACTTGATTGTGTGTGTGGAGCATATCGATACAAATCACGTTCTATATATTTGTGAACAAAACCCCAATTAATGTAGGCCTGTGTTAGGGGCCCGATAGTCCTTAATATGAGTGGACTCTTCCAGTACCCTCTATCTATTACAGTATGAACACCGACACTCTCCGATCAATGCCATCACCGATCGACGCAACCGACCCGCCACCATCGCTATTGCAAATTTGCAGGATCTTCTGAATAACGGTCATGTAAGCATGTACTTCTGAAACTCTTGGGGATTCAATGAAAACCTACGAAATTCACATCAAATAATATTAATATCTCGTTATTTACTACGTGAATATCTCCTTTTTGTTTCCATGTTTAACTCGGGCAAAATGCAGCGTTACTGTTGTAGGTCTAATAAGGCGGGCTCGTCATACGTTCCCCCATGATGTCATAGAGTCCTCAAGTTCCTCAAAAGTTAATCGAAATTTTTCAACGAGAACTGCTAGAACCTCCGCATTTGGGGTTTTGATATGTCTACTTCCCCCGTGGCCACTTTCAAGGAAATTTGTTTACATGACCATAGCATTGGCTTTTAATAATCCCGATGCAATATTCTGTAGTCTCATTTTGATCATTTGGACTGACCCTTTTTGTTGACCGAGTTTTCGCCATCCTTTCTTTCTGATCAGTTCCTTCATGGATCTATCTTGCCCGAACCATGCCGCCCAGAGTAAACGCATCATCCCGTACTGCAGGTATAAAAAATAGATCAATGGGTCCCCCATCGAATATAACCCCCGCATGGCGGACTTCTAACATAGTGACAGATTACTGTAGCCTTACTACGAGCATGACGAGTCCGGAAAGCCACTAAGATTATATTCGGTTTAATAGTCTTGTATCAAGGCAAAGCGCCTTTTCTTCACGAACGACTAGCGACGTAATCCCCTGGTCATTGGTAAACCTGATGAAGACCTTGCCTGCACCACCCAGAGTGCACGTTCGCTAACGAAATGACGAAACCCTGGCAGCCAACGCAGCGGCGCCCACTCCCGTTACCTCGCAGGGTACCCACTTTACACGTTGGGTAAGGTGGTAACGTCGAGACATCGATCGGTCGAGTTCAGTGATAGAACTCGCGATTGTTATTTTAGAGCAATTCAAATCGGTGATATACCCGCCAGCTTTTTCGTGGCGTCTGTGCTCTAGGGACGGGGGAGGCCACCACCTCCATTGGCCTCTTCAACCAGGGCGGATGGGAACTAGGGGGAACTCAACATATTGAGCGCAGTACCATCGCCTGCGACTTACGCCCTGTCAGTGTGCGACTACAATCTCGCAAAAGTAGTTGGAACACAATGCACGTATTGCAAAAAAAAACTCCCCGCGCCCCCGATTCAATCCTGACTGTTATAGTGTCTATCCACCCTTTCCATCCAAATTGAACTGTCCCAGCTCCAAATACGTATTTCGTGGAGCTTTGTTCCAACAACTTTTGGCGGGAATCAGGCTATATATGTGAAGGCATGCCCCTCGATTGTGAATATAAGCGATGCTATGCAGCACACCGATCTGATACCCGCCGCGTCCTCATCAGTGGCGTCGCAAAGGGGGAAAGGGAGAATGTGCCTACCCTCTTAGTGGGCCGTGCCGTGCCGTGGGTTCATGCGGGGAGAGGTATTCTTGTCGTGTCCGGTACGATGCAACACACAACGTGGTTATCACTGCATAGGGGACCGCACACACCAGGCACAAGGTATTGAAGAGTCGGAGTTTGCGATGATGAAGAATTTACACCATCACCAAGGAAAACACCACAGGACCACTTATTTCCGGCATAGTGAGACTAGATGCAGTCGGTGTTAACAAGCTACCAGTGGCCAAAATATTGATTTTCCACAAGATTCCGATTTTCCACAACAATGACCTCAGTCTACACACAAAATTGAACTTGATTAAGATCCGGACAATCTAAAACTATGTTGGTACAAGGTTTACCAGATTTGGATTTCTCTCTATTTCGACGCCATTCAGACCTGTCCTCAAAACAATAGCGCCCATGGAAAACATTATGAGGGGAACCCACCTACCAAGTATGAAGCTGCATCTATCCAGGGTGGTGAGTAGTTCAAAAGCAGGCAAATCGTTTAGACACAATTTCAAAAACCAAGCCCGTATATACTTGATGGGTTCCATTATGGGGTCATCGAAGACATACATTTAAAATCTGGTTGACCGCTTCAAACGTTGAATCTCGTCCGGGCACGTGAGGAAGGTAATTTACTGCTGGGGCACAATCACTGGAAGGAGGTGAGGGGGAGGGATCACTAAGATTCATGAGGGCCTTCTACAAGTTGCTCCCGCTCAGTAGCACACCCATAGGCATAGGCCGGAAGTATAGGAGCGGCAGAAATGGTCATCATAGAGGCACTTTGAGTTAGCAGTCAATGTTATTCTTGGCATCCTCTATTACACAACTATCACAAACATTCCCATGAAATCCAACACAAATGAGGCTCCATTTGTTAGTATTATTATTAGATTATTATATTATGATTCTAATATAGTATTATCGAACACCACCGGGGCGCATACTAGTGGTTTAAACGTAAACACTGGTGTCTGATTTCTAAGAACCATGATTGTTCTACCTATGAACGATAACGCCTAAAAAACTATTAAAACTTCAAAATTGACAGGTTTGGAGATTTAATTAGGCATTACTGACACGTCAATGGGTTAAACATGCAAATACGTGTTCACAAATAGGTGTCCGGTCGTTAAAAATAGAGAAAAATTGTCTCAGATATCATTACGAGTGTTGATGAAACAGTTAGAGTGTTGTCGAAAAAATGAGTTGAATGAGATTGTTTATCTACCCTGCTACGAGTCAGTAAGATTACAGTGAAATTCCCGGAAATCGATGACGAAATACGGGGGCACGCGGGTAAAATCGAGACTGATTCGAACAAAACGCCCTCTGCCCGCCGCCAGCGTAATGGATTTGTATGAAGCTGGGTTCATATGAAGCTGTTGTTTCCATGCACGGACGGGCGGGCATGCGGGGGGCACGCGGGCGGGCATGAGGCGGGAATGCGGGGGGCATGCGGGCGGGCACGCGGCGCGGACACGCGAGCACCTCGAGGGTGGTTTTAACCCGTTTCCTGCACGAGCGGGGCTAGAGGTGCCGCACGTTTTGAACACAATCATCAGCATCTCTTCCCCCATTTGTGACACCGCCCCCGCATTATTAAACATAAAAACGGTTGTTGTTTCAGATCTAAGAACCATGGTCGGATGTGAACGATAGCGCCTAAAAACGATTTTAAAAACTTCAAAATTGACAGGGTTGCGGAGATTTAATTAGTTTATACTTGACACGTCAATGGTTTGTAAACAGGCAAAGATCTTTGTTCAAATAGGTGTCCGGCGGTTTAAAAATAGGGGGAAGAAAAAAATATTTTAAGATGTCAGTACGGGGTTGTGAAACAGTTTACGAGGTTGTTAAAATATGAGTTGAACATTAGATGTCCTATACCCTGTGAACTGCCGTCTACGGCAGTATCATTACAGGGAAATCTCCGAATATCGATGATGAGATTACCACGCGGGGCACGGGGCGGTCGGGTAAAAGCGCTACATGATCGATTAGAAAAAAGGAAAATACCGCCCACGCCCGCCCGCGTCCCACGTCCGCGTGATGGAAAAAAAACGGTGATATAGAATGTTATGTAGTCGGATTTCACCCTCCAGCCCTCCAGCGTGCATGGAAAACCCAGCTTGAAATTAGAGTGAGCGGATTTTTTGACTCGCCTGTCCGCCCGCCGATGGAATGGAAACGTAGCTGATGAGGAAAAAAAGCGAAATAAATTCGAAAGGAGTCAGTCAGAAATTCAGATTTCAATAAGATTCTAGTATTATGCATGTGGGGTTAGAATTAATAAGAACAACATCAACATAAATCGTTGGGTATGTGGGGGAACTGGAAAGAACATCCACAAAATAAGTAAGATGGCGTATGTCTTCTGGTTGGCTCCCGATGGATGCTAAATTGTGCCATGTATGACAATTTTGCAACGCTGCCTATACAGGGCAATGGGAACAAGGAAGTCTTAATAGAATGGATAACGGGGAGCATTGCCAAATTACAATATCGCCCATCGTTGAGTTTAGCACCGGCGTGAGAAGTTCCAAGATACCTCGTTAGACCTTGTCCCGCAGAGAGATGCAAGGCTGACCGGAGTTTCTGAAAATGCCGTGAAATGAGCAATTATTAATATGGGAGAAAACGTGGTCAACTGTCGACTTCAATTGACCCATCGCGTTATACCAGAAAAAAGGGGAAAGATAAAAAAATTAAAGTTGGTAAGATCGGAGTCAGCTACACACAGGTTATTCCTGGTAAGGAATCTTATACTATTTCCGCCACCTGTTTTGTCTCATTACCGTGCCGACAATAATACGACTAACCAAGGTAGTGACGGATTTTTAGATCGCACCCTAATGAAAAATCGGCATGAAATACTATGATGAGTATATAAACCTAGGATGAGTACGGAGGCAACAAATTGCAGTCCGAATGGTTATAGTCTAGTTTGTACGTGAGTAACCCCCACCCCCTCCCTTACACCTTTCCTGCCGCCCCGCGACTAATCCATTACATACCTCGTCGATGGCGTTCACGTTTACTTCGGTTTAACTCGATTCCTGATCAGTCCTGTCCCTCTTCAGGTTACCCCTCATCGCCATCTCATGGCGTTCTCTCTCATCTGATGACACTGGAAATAACGCGAAAAGGGACAGGGGTAATGGAAGCTACCGTACAAATTGGTAGTGCAGTCTATCAAGGGGGGGACCGTGCCGGCCGTACGCGAGGTCTTCGCTCATTGTAAAACTTTGAGACTAGTCCCAGTAGATTATTAATACTTACAATAATGTAAATGTGAATGTTACTTGAACGTTTTGGAGTTCTCATATGACTTACATATTTGTCGGTGAGTGTAGCCGCCAATGGATGAGCTAAGCTACACTCATACACAGTGTACGGCAGGAGTCCAATTGATTTTACTATCGATCTTTATCAAAATGGTGGTCATTGCCAGCACCAATTGATATGAGCACAATTATTTTATAAACATTATAACATCAGCGTTATGTGATTCACTCGAAAAATGTCGTGTAACTGTATCACACCTTCATGAGTGTTGTGTAACGTTACACAATTCATTGGTATAATTCTACATAATTGTGTAATTTTTACACACCCATCACACAATGTTGCGTGATCTTACACACTTCGGGATAGGTGTGCTATAGTACACGGTGTTGTGTACAATTCTACGGCCCACATTTTTAAGAGTGTTGGGCCGCCGTATTTCATACAGTAGATGTAAAAATAGCGAATGGCGTGATGGCTAGTTATTTCACCAATCGTGATATATTCGCCTACGATCAGGAACGAGGAAGCGCGCCTCTAGGGTTTTGGTGTGAAAGATGTATGTATAACGTGAGAAACACTTATAGTCAGTAATGTTTCAGCCCAATAGGCGGCTACGATTAATTCAACAGGTGACCACGCGGGATACGACAAGACTCCACATAAATAAGATTCACCTGCCGTGATTACAAAGGTGGAAGAAGAAAAGAAGAAGCTCAAAAATCTGCTATATTTCGGTTCGCTTGTGAGACAGTGATGGTCTATGATAGTGCACAATTTTTCGAACGGAACGAGCCATATTTATGAACTATGAAACGTAGTGTGTTCGGGGCGACTTCCATAAAATAAGGGTACCCAGTCATATCACCACTGATGTACATTCGCTAGAGGAAGCGCCTCCGGGGTTTCGGTACGATGTTTCAAGTGGAGAACACTGTTTAGTTTCTTATCCCAAATAGACTAGGTTTCCATAGGTGATGATGCGAGATATGACAAGACACCAAACATTTCGGATTCAACCAATACAAAACGTGGAAAGTGCCCGAATAAGCGGTTTGCCGAGATATATGTCTATAGCAGCAGAAATTCATCCGAACGGAACGAGACAAATGAGTAGGGCAAGACTACTATGTGTACAAACGCTGCATCAGAGCCGCCCCCCGCGCAAGGGGGGGGGGGGGGGTGGGGGGGAGGTGTCATGAAATATTCTCCATCGGGCAATTTAAGTCCATAATACCTTAGAGTTAATGCTAGCATGTTAACGACTTGAGAAGAAGATGTTTAAGTGGCTTCTCGGTTTCATTCAGCACTGTAGGGATTGGAGGAGTAACAAAACGAGGGGTATGCCCAATTAGCCGTCTTGCGTGTGTTCCCCGCCACCACCACATTAAGGTGTACTCGGGAGAGATTCGCAGTAAGTATATACACTAATAAGGTCCAGTATCCAGGTCTGTACTATTGCTGGGCCTTGAATGAGTTCGATTCTCTGTGCTCAGCAATCGACCATTAGAAAAATAGCAAGTCTTTCCACCTTATCATACAGTTTCTTTTCTTCCACAAATGTATTATCTTCGCAAGGCTGATTTTGAGGTTCATCCCGAATGCGCATCTATGGAATGCTAACTTAGGGCGAGAATTTTCCAGGGCACCATAAATGACAGATTCATGGCAATGCCAACAGAAGTGTCCAATGATCTGTAATTCATTCGCATATGCAGATGATATAGGACAGTTCAATAGCGGCAAAATAAGATCCAAGTTAAAAATGGAGCGGGCACTAGCAGGCGAAGCTACCTTGGCACAACATGGCCCTGATAGCGCTTCACGGCGTGTGAAGTTTGATTTCGCTGACAAATCTTCCTCATAAAGTAACATAACGTCATTGTGCATGGGTGCTAGATATTTATGACATATTCACCTCATCAACATTCAATCATCTCCCCGCGACACTGGAAGTGTCCGGGGATATTAGGTTTTGGGTGTGTAGCCGCCATCGTCTCCCAGCTCCGTCGCGAACCTTTAGCTGTCGCAATAAACTACGCTTTATCCGATTGATCTGAACTTGGTACACATTCTGCCTAGTGAAATTTCCGATGAGATCGAAAGAGGGCCTCACTACAATGCAGGGGTCGCTATTGGCATATTAACGCTAAATTTTCAAGTTGGTCGGATTTGAATCACCTTGATGGATTGGGGCAACATTTGTTCCTGACAAAGTCTAAGTCGTTCCGAGGCCATCGGAGGTCAATTTGCAAAATTTAATGACTTTTTTTGTAAATTTCATGGATAACAACAAAATATGGTGGATGAAGGCTATCTTGGTTCCTGACCAAAATGGAGGTCTTTATTGGGTGTTAGCTACTTTAAGATTTACGATAAGATGTTCAAAAGCGGGGATATACACGTGGGCGGTTTACCCGCTACACATGTCCTATTTTCCGTCTGAAAATCATTCTCCTTCGCAAAATTACGATATTTGCATTCATTCCATACACCGCATCCGCCGCTATGGGATGACTAACCTAAACCTGGCTGTTACTGTAATATGACGGTTTAGTTGTAATATGATGGTTTAGTGATGATATAGTTTCGCGAGGAATGTACTTTCGTTGATCACATTATAAGTTAAATTATATCCCAGTTTTTCTGAGGGTCTGTCGCTATATTCTGATATCGTTTTTACTGGTACAGTAGGTGATATCTATAGCTCAAATATATCAGAAAAAAAAACTGACAAAAAATGGGAGCCGATAACATTTGTTATTCGTATTGCCTCAGTTGTTACAGTGGAGCCCAGTATCACACCATGCATGTATAACGAGATTTCATGGAAACTGTACTCATCGCATGCATGAACTCCTTCCCCGAGGTGAGGAGGATTCTATAGAAGAGGATTTGGTTTTGCTGTGGAATGTGGAAATGGATATTTAGAAGGATTTGAAGATATGAAAGTAAAAGGGCGCGCAAATATTCAGCAATCATAAGTGAGGACGTTGAAATATTGCTTTATTAGGCAAATATTCGATAGAATCAATTGCCGTGGATGCGGGCATTATTTTCGCCATCGTACACATGGTACATTTGCCTACTCAGTGCATAATTATGAACGGGCCAAGAAACGGATAGTTGTCATATCTACTTTAATTACGAGAATCCGGCGTTGGCTAATCCTGCCACCAGGTAGAGAAATTGAGTATTAATGTTGTTTCTATAAGAAATTTGTATATTGAGCGGGTCCCGGACACATTCGTTTTGATAGATAGATAGATCTAGATAGGGCGGAGGAAGAAGAATGGTATCAGTGACACTTTACAAAGCAAAAATTCCTGACTCGAAATCAGCCACCGGAATTTTTTTCTCTAGGTGGTTGTACTGGCAGTTGCGATGGCGAGGGCTCGGTATTCACTCAATGGTTCTGCTGTAATTCAGTGGATTTTCTAGGATTAATGGATGAGTTTTGTTTGGGATTTTTGAAATAAGTCTCGTCTGTCGGCTGTTAGCAGTAACGTTAATTCGCTCCTCCAGGTACCGATAAATTGGGCGGGGTACTGGAGTTCACTGGTGGTCCTTTCAGATGAAGACGTAAAATGGCGGTGCCGGGATCAGGTTGGGGATGGCTACACCCCTGCCCGATATCATCTGAGCACAGTTAGAAGAGAAGGAAAGTTATCGCTGGTGCTCATCCCCACGAAACATTACGGCCAGGGTTTCTAGATGAGGCCTTAATGGCTTCCTGAAGAGATTAAGAGTTAGTAAACGCAACGTTCAACGTGTTATAGAGTAACCGAAGGCAGAGAGAAGAAAGATAAAAACCCCAAAAGGGGGTTTAGAAATACCAGAAAGCCAAAAACCTTGTGATTCCTTGACTCTTTCTGACAACCTACAGCCAGACACAATGACAAATGAGATTTTACCAGCTCATAATGGGCAACATAAGTCTGACAAATTTCCCATTTTTTGCCAACCAAAACCAATTAGCGTACTCTGCTCTTGATAAGAGAACTACTCACTAATATTCAAGGTTTCAGGACTCTGACCTATGGATGCGGTAACCTCAGCTGACCTCTGACCTTGACCCCCAAAACAATAACTTTCCACCATGTACTCATCGAGGGGAACACACACACCAAGTATGAGCTTCTCTCATCCAGGTGGAGAGTCGAGTTAATGTGTTTACAAGCCAAAATTAGCCAAATATTGACTTTCACAAATTTCCCAACTTTGACCAAAAATCAGCCGACTGAACCCCCCCCCCCCCGAAAACTAGGGTTTCTGTACTCCCCAATAGAAAGCTACGCACCAAAATTTCAACCTGAACAAACCAAACATTCAGGACTTATCGTGGTACCAAGGTTCTCAGACTTTGACCTCTGGTGAATATCAAGGGGCATTAGATCAAGTATTGTGAACTTGGGCGCTGGTTGATTTCGCCCACCATGCCCATGCCGTTGGCCGTTTCCATTGGCGTTGTGAGGCCTAGTAGCTATGGGCTAGTATAGGATAGTACGTACGGGGGGCTTCTCGGAATTAATCATATTCGTTAAGATATCCATACCTTCGTCAATATCCATGCTTTTGGCATATGAGAGGGCTAACCTCTGATTTCAAATCCCAATTGGAAACATCAATAAAAGAATAATGTTGAATCATGATAGGATTGTATAGGGATCTGAGTGCATGTGAGAGACTTAGGAAAAGTGTGCGCTTCAAATATTCAGGGCGAGTGATGAAAAGGTTAGATTGAGTTTCAGGCTCACTTGTACAACGGGATTACCCAAATTTGAGTGCACGCCTCACTTCACAACAATCTGTATCGAACGCGTCCGACAGCCATAGTTTTGGTTGTTTTCGGATGCGGGGTGAAGGATTGTATATTAATTCCCCACTCGGTCGGTTACCCAACGCATCACTACATAGAACGTCAGTCTGCTCCATATGATTCCAAATGAATCGAACCCGAACCTCTTGACTTCGAGTTGAAAAAAAGTCAACGGTGTATAGTAGGCTAATTATATCCCCGCAACACACTGTGTGTTCGGAGATGGTTCCTGTGGTTGTGTCCGCCGCCGCCGTATCCGCAGCCGCCGTTCCGCCATCGCACGTCGGAAACCGTTAGGCGTTAGTTCAAGAACTCGTAACGGGGGTTTTTACTTTTCTGAGATTGAAGCTTGGGACACATATAGTCCTTGTATAATCTCGGATCGGTTCGAAAGTGGGCGTTACTGGATATATTCTGCCCTCTAAGCAGGGATGTAGTCGAAAAACGGCTACGTATCGAATTAAGATGCGAATTACCGCCATACCTACAGTTGTATTGAGACCCATAAGATGGGAGGGCGGCTGCGTTATCCGTTCTCGACTACATCCATGCCTCCAATTGCAGGTTTACGGGGACATAGAGAGCAGCCTCGGATTACCACGAAACTTGGTGAATGGAGACGAAACATTGGTCCTGAAAATTTCAAGGTCACCGGAGGTCAAATGGACATGATTTAATGTGTTTCCTCTGAATTAGTGAGGCCCACAAAGTTCATTTGTATACTTACGAATTTCTGGGTCACTTGATAAACATTATCGTTAGAGCATGTTGGTTGGCCTTGTTAGTCTTATATGTCCGGTCTCTCCACTGGATGAAGCCTGCCGAATGCCAACTGCTGCCTACTGGAGCCGATCCACACTCGCAGGAACAGTTGTTTATAGTAGGCTACTGCTCGAATCTGTTTTAGCAGGTTTGCGTCCTAGATCCGAACCACCCGTCTAACCCAGTTTTGCCCCCTGTCAAAACTTCGCCACGGAAAGGGGAGGAACCGATCATGAAGAAGCTGAATTTTCCGTGGCACACCGCTATATGCCCCTCCGCTTCCAGCAATTATCAACTTACGGTATAGCTCGTGTTAAAATGAATGATTGTGCAATCAGTAAACAGTCGAGGTCTATCGATCCGTTGACAAATTCCAAGAGTGGATCGACCTACAGTTCACAAACAACCCACGTCCTACAATAATGAGAGTCCATTGACACTTCCGGTTCAACAGATTTACATTACAATAACTTTCCATGCAGTCTGTCTGTGTGGCCTCCAGGAGAGTGTATGCGTGCTGAATCGCTTGGGTGTGCAGTATTGAGCTCCTACTGACTCGGCCTAGCGACACTAGCGTTGTGTAGCGGCTACGGGCCCGTTTCATTATTCGCCGTGTATATGGAGGTGTGAATTAGTTACTGCAGTCGGGTCATAATTCATTGATCTGCATGAGACGATTGTACCAGTATCGATACCAGCAATAATCAGACGTACATGCTGATAAGGTAGAGCTTCACCGTCATCACCACGGGAGCAATACGTCATCAACAGGGCTAGAAGACTGTCTTTTAGAACGACAGCCCACAGCGACGTGGTCGTATTCAAGGAATGATATAAAATTCGGGTGCCAGTTTAGTGGTGATATTGAACAAGATCAAAGAAATAGGGGTGCATGAACAAAAGACTACGTTACGCCAAATCCCACCCCCCCCAGAAAAACACACTCACACGAACCAGGCGCGTATCCGGGGGGGGGGGTGGGCGCGCGCCCTCCGGTAAGAGAAGGAGGGAAAAAAGAAAAAGGGGGAGAGAAAAAGGGGAGGAGGATAGAAGGAAAGGGGAAAAGAGGGAGAGAGAGAAAAAAAAAAAAAAGGGGAAACTTAAAAAAAACAAAAAAGCGAAGAAAGGAAAGAAGAGAGAAGAAAAAAGGATAAAGGGGAGGAATAAGAGAAGGGAAGGGGTGTACAATACGAGGAGAAACCAGAAAAAATGATAAGTGACGTAGGCTATTGTGAGACATATACGCAAATAAACCGTGTGAAGAATGTTCCCACGATTTAGCACTAGCCCCCCCCCCACTCGTGGTTCCTATCAGTGTCATCCAAGTTCGTATGCCGGAGATAAAACTGTTGGTCGATGGACGGAAGTCCCCCCCCCCCCCCACCCACTACAGGCTAGAGTGGGACAGTCATGGGGTTAATGATGATTTCGGTGTCTCCGCACATACTCGGCATGAGTTGAATTCAAGTTTCGACATAAATTTATGTTGAATCCTTCGTCGAAAGATGGACTATAATCTGCTTTCGTGAAAGCTGCCGAGCCTGCAGAATCAGCTGAAACAGTATAACATTACACGTTTAACCCAACTCGAAACCCATTGATCAGGCGCGGTTCTACTATAATCCCCTGCCCTGATAAAAATCCTTAATACGATCCGCATCAGCCGACGATGGTGTTCCGCATAGATGGCCACGTCAATTTACGACAGTATCGTAAGATGAATTTAAACCGAGTAAGGGAACACCTTGGCACAGGCATCGAGGCAGTGCATAATCAAGTTGAGATCGAAGAACTCGAGTAGCGCAACTCGGGCGAAGGATGGGAGAAAAAATAAGAGCAGGGTGAAGCAATGGAATGTTACCAAAATACCTACTGAGTGCCCACAAAAAATGGTAGTTTCTGCGTAAACTTCAATGGAATTTAGGCAAACTTTCGAGATATGCGTAATTTTAGTCAGATTAATATGACAAGCTGACTTGTTCAATGTCTAGCGCCCCTACAATAAAATGAGCGTGGAAAAAGATCAGGGAAGATTGGAAAGTGCCTTTTCTTAACATCGAGGAGCATATCACGAAATTTCGGGTTACACTACTCTCCAACGATTGCGTCGCTCCGCTTCGACCATAGGAAATACTCTGCCCGTGGCGTTTGCCAAGGGGTGGGGGAGGGGGTTCCCGCCGCTCGGAAAACCAGGGGCCCCTGCCCCGTGTTGCCCCCTCAATGAGAGATTTGTGATTTAGAACAAAAAATAATCTGTGGTCAGTATTCGACAGCAGGGGATTAGTCCTGATAATGTTTTGTATATGGCAAAGGAAAGGCAGTAATGTGCCAAATTGCCTTCAATTGCAATCAAAAAAGTACAAAGTTCTGGTACTAGTGGTGGAATTCGTCCCGTTGCTCTCCCGTTTCCGGACAATTCTCGGCAAAGATCCATGTGAAATTCTGCATTCATGGAGCCCTAGTTTTACCAGATCTGTGAAGTGAAAATATACAAAACATTCTCATTGAACTTGACAAAAATCCAACCTCTTTTGATTACCTAAACCCTTTAGCGTATTCCTCTCTCAACCACGCGCAATTTGAACTGCACTTTTAAACTTTCAGACTGCTGGGATTTTGAACGGTGTTTCTAAGGGAACTACTACCCTGTTTTCTATGGCTAACCGTTTATATCATGATTTGGACACTAGAGCTAAATGTCTAAAATTTCTGCTCGATCCGGATTTTTCCTCAGATGTTGCCTGAAATCTTGAGAAAAATTGCGCGCTTCGCGCGCACTGGTGGATAGTAGTATGGCGCAGCAATTGTTGAATCATTCTGTCTAAGAAGTTAAATTCGGGCACGAAGGACCGAGTTCGACAAAATTCCAAATTTTCCACCGATTACAAAATTTGTGATAAAAAATGCCCATGTGTGAAGTTTGGTATACGTGCAGCCTAAAACGCCTGGGAAAGGCCATTTCCAGCCATCGGGGGTTTGCACGATCAAAAATTCTCGTGTACGATCCGCCCAACACGATTCTGCCGCGCCGCTCAGATGTATTCTGGGCCCCCCTGCAAATCGTCTGTGCCTCCCTGTCCCTCCCCCTCTCCCACGAAACGAAAACCTGGCGCCATTGTCCTAGCCCCCCTCTTCCAGCGCATCCCACTGAAAACCCCTAGCTATGCCACTGAAGTCGACTATTTCCTGCAATCTGAGTGACCTATTTCTCTCGAACCTTTCTCAACGATTCGTGCCAAGCATGATTGGGCTCCGTTTAGATACCCGGCAAAACCTCTCCCACATTTCACAACGGTTGCGTACATTGGTTCACATGCATATTTTCACTCTGCTGATCAATTTAATGGCTAAAATGACGGGGCTGGTGTCAATCCTCGCTCCACTGGTTTTACGTAATTTACTGCAGTAGGTCGTGGTATTTAGGTTTGCATCCCTGCTGACATATTCTTTCATAAAAAATATAACGAGGCCGTAGATGCTGTGTTGCTATCTTTATCTTCCCTATAGTCTGCATAAGAGATGACACTCTTCAACATTATTTTCCTACTGAAATTGCACATCCAGATTTTTGCAATTAGCCGGGCCAGAGTGCTATTTCCGGCGATCTGGGGTATAAAATGGGCCAAACTGTTCTGGCAGGTGCGCTACGCGCCAACTAATTTTGTCGCTTCGTTCAGATAGTAAATTGCAAACCACATCGTCCTCCACTCTTCAAAGGGAATTAGAACGCCCCTGCCTGTGCATCCATTGCAGATCCCTGTGAAAGAAACCGTCAGAGAAATTTCTGCAAGAACGCCACGCCACGCTGCCAAGTATATGAACTCTCATATATCACTGCATGGGGGGGGGGGGGGAAGGGGTCGTTTGCGAACGGTGCCACTGCTCCTGTCTGGAAATCATGGCATGCTGTTTTCCAGCATGGTTTGGTTCGTTTCAAGCATTTGTAGCGCAGTTCCCAGCTCAGCTGCAGCTGCCGAAGCCCGAAGCAGTTTGCCTCATTCCTGTCCGATCGACCGAAGAGATAAGGCCCTATTGAATGTACATCACTGAACTCCCGCTGATATTAATGAACGGTTTTATGAAGGTGAAAAATGCACATGTCAAATACACTTACACATCAGTTATTCAAACATGAACCGATTGTAACATTCATTTTTCTCTGGTTCTTAAAGATTAAACAAGATAACATTATTAAAATAATATAAGAACCGTTCTCACAGCTGATGAAATGTTCACTTCTACGGCACTGTAATCATATCAGGGCCATGAGAGTACGTTTAGTTGTCGTGCATATACCAGTATACTGTATGGGCTGACGGGCAGATGAATCAATGCTGTCACTCGCATGGCGTTGGTTTATATATGTGTGAATATGTATTGGAGCAGGAAGCCCAACCTCACATTTAGATTCAATATATTCCAGTAAGAGTGCAAAGATCATTTTTGTTTTCAGTTTAATTCCACCACGGAAGGCACTTTTTTAACCGATATGGTGTGAGTATAAACGGTCCTCTCTCAGGCCCCCGAGGGGCCATTTCCGGCGATCTGGGGGTGTTAAATCCTTAAAAAAGGTAACCTCCGCGCATACCGATGGTACGCGACGCTTAGATTGTGATCCGCGCCCCCCGGGTTGACAAATCCCTGCATACGCCCCTGCGAACGCAGTATAGTGTCATTGGACATAGCCTGTTGAAACAGGCGTTTGACTTTGCTCACCTCGTATCAGCCATTCACTCATCGGTTTTTCGACCGTTGTATATATCCCTAAAAAGAGCGATAGCCCCTCTATTTGAGATGAAACGGCTTCTCCATATCGTCTGCTTAGCAGGCTACATTGGACACGGCGCGGCGATACACTTCAAGTGCGGCCTAAGCCCAGGTGGCACACAAGTAGGCTATTAGCTTGAAGATTCATCTGCCGAAGGTTATCCTTCAAAAATTAGTCTATAATATTATTTGGGGTACATCTGCTGCTCTGTGGAAGTAAATGCGGATATGCTCTCGACTTCATCTGAAAAGGAGGTTAGTCAAAGTACAAACTCTGAAAATTTTCATGGGAATTGGTCCACTTTTGGCTGTTTTGGAAATTCATGGACTAAAAATAGGCCTTCTTTGAGTGTCTGTCGGAAAATCGAGTCGAAAATACCATGCTAAATATCGACCCCCTAGCAGCTCAAAATCTACATCGTCATGGTACATCGAATTGGACATCATTGGAATGTAGACTCTGCTGCTCCGCGCAGTATATGGCGATTTTCAGGGTAGAACTTCTGGAGGTGCTGGATGGCTGAGCACGGACCCAATTTAGTGTGTAAGTCAATGGGGGAATTAATACGCGTGTGCCACCTCCATATTAACCAGATGGATAACCGAGCATGTTAGTGTTAGCTAACGCCACTCCGGCACACCCCTAGGAGTATATATGTATGCTCTGCGGAGTCAGGCTGGGACTCCATATTAGGTGCAAAGCGGGATGCTGACGTTACCGCACCCACGGATAGTCAGATTCAAACAAACAGAACATCCAAATCATCCACAATTGGTTTGCGGAGATTAGAGACAAGTTCTCGTTAACACGTAACAGCAAAATATCACCCAAATAAATGGAACGAGCACTGAGTAGGCGAGAGTACCACGTGTACGGATGCGGCACTAATACCGCATTATGGTGAATTCATTGTATGGAATATCTCCCTGATTAGGAAATTTACCGCGTCCCTACTCATGGGTTGATAGATATTCATAGCCCTTCTACATGTTCACACAGTTCAATCCCTTCTAAATATCAACTTCCCTCGCAGAATCATGTTTTTCACATTCATGCCGCACAAACAACATCAGCACCATGGAATCTAGCCTGAGGTGAAGGAGTGAAGCGGGAGTGCGGTCTGACTCCATAAATGCTAAATTCACCTGAACATGGACGATGGAAGTGTTCTCATGCTGCATTTCATCCTCAGATATGGAAATCGGTTCCATGAGGACAGAAATTATACACAAGGCGATTGCCCCCAGCGTCTCGCCTGGTTGCGCGATCGGTTTTTCTCCATTATTAGTCACCATGCAAACAATTACAAGGCATTCCATGTGTCGCTCAAAAATTTCGGTATAAGCATTCAACAGAAACAGCCTCTGATCAGTGACCAATTTCAAATTCGAAAGGACGGATTAGTGACTTTTTGTGGAAAAGTGACTAAACTGCCTAAATGTGCAACTTGAGTTTCATGAAAATCCGGCAAACGTTAAAATTTATTCGCATATAAGTATGCAAATTAAACATGTTGAATTACCTCCAATGACCCGGAATCCATGATAGAAATTTCTGGAACTCAAGGTAAACCGTACCCACCAGGTTTCATGAAAATCCGGCAAACTTTAAAATTTCGCATAAATTATGCAAATTAGGTACGTTGACATGACCTCCTTTGACCCCGATCTTTGTTAAAAAGTTTTGGGACTGAAGTTAGACCATATTCACCAGTTTCGTGAAAATCCGACAAACTTTTGAATTTCGCAAAAAGTATGCGAATTAGACGACTTAATTACCATATTTGTTCGTTGAGGAAAGCAATCAGTTCATTCTACCCTTATATCCCGCAATCTATGTACCAAACTCCGTCACCATAGCACCTACGGTTCATCCGATCTTGCTAACAAGCCTAAACAATAAATAACATAAAATAGGCTAATTCCTTACTTTAATTAGTGACTTTGGTGCCCAAAAATCTAATCAGATCGTGTTCAGGGGTTGTTTTTTCCAACCCCCCCCCCCCCACCCCCCCCCCAAAAAAAACCCGAGGCTATCCTGAAATTTTGTCGCAATGCACCTGACGTGCGAAAGAAATTATACTGCAACGAGGAAAGTGTTGACAAACACACACACAACACACACCACGCACCATACGCACACAAAACACACACACACACGCCATAGTGACCACTAAGGCCAGGGTTCCATAGATGCGTATGTGGATAATCGCCAATTTACGTGAACTGAGCGGAAGCTGGTTTGATAATGTTCTGTTCAGTTTGCAAAGATAGATATTGGTTTCACAAGCCAAAAATTCATAAATGAAGCAAAACCTACGCTGAATAGGCGAAATAGCACCATGACCAATGACGTGTGCCGATGCGTATCACCGCGAATGAATTCTATGTAATATCTTCCTTAAACGCAGCAGCAAGAAAATAGATGGGCGGCTGCCTTTTTCTGATTCTTTTCGCATCACTTATAGTGTTTTCGCTCTGAAACAAAAAACGTGCGTTTTCGTAAAGATGTGAATTTCACATCCGCCAGGACACGCATACGCATCTATGGAATCCTAGCCTAAATGATAATATGGAACGAGCAGTGCGTAGGCAAAATTACCACCTGCACCAATGCCGCTAAACGATTCTATAAAAACATCCTCCTCCTCAAGCTTGCCATTCACTCGTTCGCAGGCAGGCGCAGCCCAGGCGGGGACTGCCGCAAGCCCAGCGGGATGGTTCCATGGAGCGCCGAATGGGAATTCGTTAGCTATGTACAGCATTCGACGGTTGCAAGGTGAGTCTAGCTCCAACGGGGGAGGAAAGAGACAAGTTTCCAGAAAGGGGGGGTTTTTCCAGACGGTGGCACACAACAAGTGCAACCTCTCTCCCGGCAGTGGCGTAGCCAGTGGGGAAACACTTACCCCCTGACCGGGAAAGCTGGCTACGAGCCTACCTCGCCCTACCCTCTACATTCACAATGTACATTTCCACAGTTTCATGTTTGTTTTCTAAATTTTTCCTTCGTTGTCTTTCTCTTCCTTTCTGTCGTGCTTCTCTCCCCGACGATCCTTCAATTTGCTCCCCGACGAGGGCTGGCGAGCTTGTACCAGATGATCCCTGGGTGGCAGGAAATGATGGGAAAGGATGGCAGAATATTCCGTGGGAATTCAGCTGCATTATTCGAGCATATCGTATATACTATCACTAAACCTATACCCGAGTGGTTGGTATAATAGAGCGTCGGCCCGGGAGACCGGGGGTTCGAATCCCGGTCGTGTCAGACCAGAGACTTTAAAATGGTATCTGTCGCAGCCCAAGGAATTGAAGCAGGGACAAACTAGGGGTGGGCAATTGCAAGACGCCGGCTGCGTGTGTCTAGTGTCTAACCCCCCCCCATGCCTTGAACCTGGTGAAGGATTCGCAGAGCTGGTAATAAGGGGCAGTTCCGGTCTCACCCTTGACTGGGCATGGAAATAGGCCGCCGGTCTCTGTGCTTAAAAAAATCCATTCCTTATGTAAACTAACGTTTTTTAAAAGCACTGCGGTATCATGGTTTCCGCTGTGCTGGTTGTGACTTATTTCACATCTGAACATATGAGTGAATCTGAATGAATATGTAACACAGGGAAATTGGCAACACTATCAAACTTTCCAAAATGCCGTGATCGAGATATCGATATCGCATACCTGGAGTATGCGAGAAACTGGTAGTTGGGGGAAAAATACTCATCTCCAATTGTGGTTGAAAAGTTCCGAAACGTGTTCATGTTTGCTCTAACGGAAATAGGCCGGATAAACACGAATTTGAAAAAGACACTATTTCCGCGTTTATGGGCTCCCTGAGGATTAGCTGCGAAGGGTTCTGCAGATGAGTGGGTGGCGACATTATGCGGACGGTCCTGCGCTGCGCATGCGCTGCTCTGAGCTGCGGACTAGTGGATGCCTAGATTAAAGCCATCAGCGTCCGTCAAGTCCGTGTGCATGAGCTTCTGCCCTCTAAATCTTCCCCGCTTCACAGTCAGTAATTGAACTTCATGATTCACTTCTATTTCAACGTAAATTGAAAATGCGACTTTTTACAGCCGAGTCCGTTGACTTAGTATCCCGAGGTTCGTAAATGGCCAAACTTCGTTTCACAGCTAGTAGGATATGGTAACAAGACACATCTCTCTCAAAATTGGGCTAAATTTCACCAAATTAGAATTTAGAGAGGAAAACAAATTGTTTAGCAATTCCTAATTTTTGCTGAATCAGTGATTTTCCCCATTTTCCAAGACATTGGATGAATGAAAAAATTTGTAGCATGGTGAAAATACCACTTCTTTCTTGCGATTAGGCAACATTAATTAGTTATTCCAATCATGTCGATTTCTGTGGCATGGAAGAATTTTCGCACCCGTCTTCGATGAGGAATTCCCTCTATATCGAAATGTTGCGTATAGCTACAATTTTCTGCCCGAACTACCCTTCCAATTCGAACTTTGGGCATAGCCTATAGCCTGATAGCCCCAAAGTTGTGTTCATGCATGGTAAGGTACACTCATGATCGGATAGAGTTGAAATAATCATGCGATTCGGTTATAGCCTAACTATGAATGTGCCTATCGAATTGATTTGATTATTAGATTTGCACTTAGTATATATGCTAATTAATTCCAGTTTGCGTAAATAATACAATTTACCAATTGTGTCTGGTGGACTCCTTTACCTATATAGTGGTAACAACGTAGGTTTTCCCTTTAATTGAAATGGAAGGACATTCAATGAAATATGCAAATTCCGCGATTTCGGTTTCTTAGCCCTAATTAGAGACTGAAGTTACAAGGTTAGGCCTATCCTAATTGTTCACATCGCGACACAGTTACTTTTGTATTGGTTAGAAATTATCGATAATTTACTGACTGAAGATTTTTATAGACCTACTTTCTCATGGTCAGCCTGAATCAGTTCAACACGATCAAGTCAGACACGACAACACGATAATGGAACGAGTTTTACAGTTATATGGGTAAAGAGATATGTATATATAACCGAATAAAATCTAACTCTGTGGATATTGACCTTTTTTTTCCGTTAACCAAGCACGAATCAACGGAAGTTACCAGCTACACATAAGTCATGATTGCCGATTTCTACTAAACCTGAGTGGCCAACATTTAGGCAGATTTTCAGCTTTTGGTGAACATGATCCTAATCTCTGTCATTCCTTCAAGATTTCATATTGATTATAAAATCCTCCTCCCGGATCCCAAAGTAAACAACTTGGCACGTGAACCTTCCTGGATCTTACAATTAATTTGCAAGCGGTTATATGATACGGGCCGCCGATGCATGTACCAGCTACAATAAGTGCCGGTGTCTCGCACAAAGACTTGGTGATCGAATTAAGCTTCCTTCAATGTACCTATGCATCCCACAAGCCACAACTCAGTCTGAACTTGTGTTTTTTATTTGTATTTAGCGGGTTGGTATGAGTCGGTTGATGTGGGCACTTCCGAGAATCGCTTGCTTGACCAGCTGTTTCAGGTTGTGCGTTCCTGCTGGTATTCTGAGCAAGTGACCATCCAGAATTTGGGCTCCACTGCCCTACGCGGCGGAACCGATCACATGATACCACTACTACCGCAGATAGCAGTGTGTGGCGGCCCCGCCGGTAGTCCACCGTTGGCAGCATCATCACCGGTCCAACCGGAGGCACCCCTCCAGCGGACCGCCGTTTATAACCTGGCTGCTCATTGTCGCCACCAACGGCAGCCGGCCTCTAAACACCAGCAGTCGGCACCAGCGGTCTGCCGAAATCTACTCAAGATGGGCCCACCCGACATGGCATATGCCTTCAAGAAATGTTCTTGAAGGAACTGAATGAGGTTTATTCCTCACAATTCGGCCCACGTATGTTGTCTTGCTTTGTCTGCCTGGTACTATGTCCAACCCAACTAGTGGTTATCACTCATAAGGGGAATCACCAACACAACAGGCACAAGCTTATTGCAGATTCAGAGTTGAGATTATGATGAAGAATTTACACCATCCTCCAGAAACAACAACGCAAACCCCGAACAAACCAACCAACCCCCCCCCAAGAAAAACGACTTAATTCCTTCCTATGCGACTAGAATTCTTTCCAATCTGGAATGGTTCTGGGCCAAAATGACCAACCGAAGACGTCGCCGGTATTCAACCAATAAACATGTCTATAGTGAGTTCCATTCACTGATGATGCTCGTATGCGATAATTATCTGTAACTCACGAATTCAGACCTGGTTTTACGCCAATATGTTGGTATTAGAATTATGTAACAGCTTGAGTCGTGCAATGCGCCTTCTCTGCTGCAAAGTAGGCCAGGCAGAAGTTGCAGGAGCCCTGCGACGCTGGTTGACCGGCGGTGGCGGGGGACCCATGCAAACAAATCTGGCAGCTTTGCGCGGAACCATTCCAGGTTCTATGGTACAAGCTTGTATGGATCCCAAAACTGAGAGCTATATTTCCAACAAAAAAAAAAACAAAAAAAAAACAAACGGGACAAACCAGCGACTGTCTTTTGTTTTAGTCTCACAGTATACAGATGTCTAGGATCAGATTGAGGATCTTGTAAACTTTACCAACTATATGTTTAGATGAGTTGACCATGAGAGCTTGGAAGTGATGGTTACTCCAAGATACGGATGTTCTCTCACCAGTTCAAGGCCGAGTATTCGTTCAATTAACATATAATGGGATGGTACAACTTGCCTCCTGTTGGTGACAATCATTGACTTGCATTTTGATTGCATTCAGATCGATTCTGCCCAGTCTTACTCCATTGCGAAAAAATATCCAGATCTTGCTAGAGCATGTAACTGTCATGATGCCATTGATGGTCCGGTAGATTATGTAGTCATCAGCAAAAATTCGGCTAGGGGTGCTAAACAGTCGGAAGATGGACCGCACTGTGGACCTGTACTGTTACTTGTGGGACCCCGATGGACAATCCAAGAGATGACTTCACACCATTCATGACAACATGCTGGGTTCGATGGTTCGAAAATGAATTTATCCAAGTGAGAATTTGATCACTAATGCCGTAATGTTGGAAGATTATGAGCCAGTAGCTTGTGTGGAACCTTGTGAAAGGCTTTTTAGGCTTTACTAAAATCAGTGAAATAAAAACAAATCTGTCTGGCCTGGCAGTCTAGATTCTTAGTAGATCATTGGACAGTATCGCCAGTTGGGTTTCGCAGCCCAGTTGTCGTTTTCTTGACATCCATGTTGAACATTGGTCATGAGTGGGAGTGTCCAATAGTTCATGATGTGATGAGAACAATATGCTCCAATATTTTACATGGGAGTGAAGTTATGAAACAGGCATGTAAATTGCTGGGGTCTGACGGGTTTCCCCTTCTTGAAAAAGGGGGTAGTTAACAAACAGTAGTCTTCCAAATTGAAGGCAGATGACCCAGTATTAATAGGTTTCGGATAGATGTCCACTACGAGGGTGCAATTGAAGCGGAGAGCACGTTTCAGAGTGTATGGAGAACATCCTCAGGACCACTGCTTGTTTCACTTGAAGGTTATCTAAAAAAGCTTATTCACACCATGTTCCGTGATTTCCATTTGTTTGAGATTGAATGATTCACAGGAGTTGATAAGGTGGCAATAGTCAGTATTCTCCTAGTAAAACTGGCAGAAGTACCATTTAAGCATTTCAGCTTTGAATAGGGAGGAGTTGGCAGAATATCCCCTGAGTAGAGTACCAATGTGTTGGCTGGTAGTACGCTTTGACTTGAGTAAATTTCCAAAAAGGCGTAGGTTATACTGTCAAGGCTTCGAAACCCTGTTGATCCTCCGGATTTGACGAACGCTTAGACCTTATGTAGAGGCGTTGCTATACTCACCCGACGACGTAATTTGGCATCAATCCATGGATGCGTAAATCTAGATGATGAGTTTTTGCTCGGGAATAAAGTTGCATCCATTGCCAGAAAACAGTTGCTGTTTGAATAAAGCCAGTGCATCGTCGGACTGTGGTAGATACGGAAGTTTGGGACAGTGGTATTGTAAAGTTTGACATAGCTTCTGTGAATGCCTTCTTCCTTCAACTGTCGGGGAAGCGAGGGGGAGGAAGGATTATGAGGGCATCAAAAAAGGACCAATGTCATGATCGCTAATTCCATTTTTGTACTCGAGTATTTAGTATCCTAACGTATGTTTGTAACGGCAGAGTTCCAGGAATGAATTGACTCTTGTTGGAGATCTAACGATTTGAGAGGACTAAATTCTGCATATGTCCAGTAGCATCTGCTTGGAGCAGGATAACGCCCATAGTTAATAAAAGAATTATTGCACCAATATATCTGAAAGGTTAAAATCTCCAATTAAAACGATATTGACAATTGGATGGTAGATTGCACATAGAATGAGTAAGACTTCACGGTAAGAGCACTAAAGTCTGGTGGCTGATAAAGGAGCACCAATGTAAAGTGGGGGACTGTTCATGTTTCCACTTTGGACCCAGACTAGCTCATTAACTGGAGTAGAATTTAACTCGGTAGAGAATAGAGTATGCGTTCACTGGGATGAAAAGGCCACCATTGACTGTCCCTTAATGTCCTTTCTATACATGAAGTAAGATTTCCGGCAAATATTCTGTGAATGTATGTTCGGGTTAAGCCGGAATTTCTGTCCCGATAAGTTGACGCGTATAAGTACAAGAGAATTTTTTCTTTTCACAGACCTCCCAGATTGTAGGATATAGCACTTCACGGGCTGCTTAGGCAGTGAGCAGCATCCACAATTGACAATAATGTCCGGAAATTTTTATTTCAAGAAAGTCTTGAAGGAAACTATCTATGTTGACATTACAATTAGCGCCACCATCAGTCGGCGGGTATCGACACCACAATTGTTCGTCTTATAGACCCACAGATTAAAGAGGGCGGCACTTCCCGGGTCCTAGATAGACTATGGGAAGTATAAGCACATACAAAATTGACAATAAATTTCCGCGAAACACTGATAGTGTATTCCTTACCATTCTCATCGCGGCGCTCATTCTTACAATAACTCTATTTAAGAGGTCTTCCGCTGCCTATAGAGGGACCCTTCCAACTGGCGTTTAGCTAGAGGTTTGCCCGGACAATCTTGAAAATGCGCTTGGACATCATGCCGTGAAAATGTGTGCATTCAATTTTCCAAGTTGATTTGAAAAATCGAGTCAATTAGCAGAAAATTTAGTCGTATTTCCATATATGTTTCTGTTCAATTTTTTTGTCCGAACTTTAAGGTCTTGCCCACCTCTACGGCCTAATAGTGCCACTTCTTCGATCACGTTAAACCCCCCCTCTGATGTTTTTTTGACCGATCCCATCCTGTTTCAGTTTAAGTTGCATAGCTCATCTTTTATCAAGAAGTAGCACATCATGCTGGCAAGCCCGTCTGTTAGAAAACAATCAGGATAGAGTAGACTAACTTTAGTCATTGGTCATGTGCAATGTTAGAAAACGGCAGTTGGATGCAGATTTGTGGGGCGGGGGGAGGGGCTGATTAGTGTCCCAAACCGAATTCTCCTCGTGACCTTCCATATGTAAACCGCACTTGTAGATGACACGTATGGGGAAATGGGGAAAAACATATATTGCCAGAATCTGACCAAATTATTGCGCATGGGGCCTACTGCATTACATATAACGGAAGGACAGGATACAGTGCGCGCAGAGAGGATTTATTTGCATGTCGGCTTTGGCGATGTGATTCGAAAGATGTGTTGGCCTTTGGTCTATGGCCGTTACTGCACCTTGATCGTATTTACACCCGTTGCCAAAATATAGGGGGGGGGGGGGGATTCCCATCGAAAATATGGGGGAGAAACATGTCGCCCCCCTCCTCCGTGATCGCCGCCCATGTGATGAAGTTGCGATCGCCACATCTGACAATGATGGTTGCTCTTCGCTCATGCTCGGACATACTCATGTCAAGTCGCTGTGCGCCTGTGATGATCCGTTGGTTCTATCGAGTCCAGAGTCCCATGAGCAGGACCAATAGGGCTGCATCGTTATAGGCCTTATCTGTTGTGGTCTCTTGCCTATCTAGCTTCTGGCGTCTGACTTGAGGTGGTTTGCTTTTATCTGCCACTTCTTTGCCCTTCCTTGATCCTGCACTTTGTTGTCAGTCGATCGACACCCGGCCGCCTGGACGGCCTGGTGATACAAGTTTGATGGTTCTTCGTACATCTTCATTTCATAAAATACGCCAAAGCGACCCGCGCGGCTTGCTGGAGGATAGTATGGTGTGCAGAGACAAACATTATTGGCCATGTAGCCAGCAAGGATATCAACCTGCCCTCTTGAATGCATTCGCATCATCCAGTCCAGCAAATGCTGGAGGGGAGCTTGTCCATTGAGATACGGTCCTGGAAAGTAGGAGCTCTTCGTGGCATCTACACGGCAAGATATGTTTCGAAGGATTGTGTGTTGAACGAGTATCAGTAGTAGGCTGTATGGGGGGAACGAAAATATCAGAGTGAGAACTTCTAATTTGCCATGAAGAATTTTATGGCAGGTGATGATGTCAGCAAAATCTCTCCTATGTTCGAGAGAGTCCCATTTCAGAGAGGACATAATATCAGGTTTGGATCGGCACGCCTGTAGCGGCCAGTGACAAATCTACCAGCCTATCTTTTAACCTTTTCGATTGTCTTTCCCAGTCACAGATAAGGAGGACCAAACTTGAGAGGCACATTCTAGTTGAGGAAGCACGTAAAATATGAAGCCGCTTGTTAACATGGCTAGGACAACATGGACATGTCTGGAGCGGAATTAAGGACCGGGTAGGCCTTAGCAGCATGTGATCAATGTGAGGATTCCAGGACGACTTGGAATCCAAATAAACTCCCAGATACGAAGAGGATTGACATGGTCGACGGTGTGGCCCTGAAGGACTCTACCAAAACTATAGGCTCGGTTTAAGGGTATGGTGAGTACGTAGCAATTTAGATGGATTGAAGAACAGCAACAGTCTTAGACCACTTGTAAAAGGGAGTCAAAGTCAGACTGACGTGCTCCTCGATCGTCAGAGGGGCGATCCGTTCTATACAGGCAATGCGTCGTCAGAAAAACGACGGACCTTAGAAAACACACACAGTTAGGGAAATCATTAATATAAACAAAGAAAAAATCAATGGGCCCTGTGGGACCCCATAAAAAACGGGACTCTCTCTTCACCATCGATTACAGTTCTTTGGAGTGCGGTTCATAAGGAAGGATTTTACCCATTGGAGGTGTTTCCTCTAAGACCGTGGAATTTCAGTTTGTAGATAAGTTTGTTGAAAAATCAAGGAATATATATAGTCCCATCTACCTGGGAACGATCAAGTAATATCCCATCTCCTGGGGAAACGATAGGGGCATGAGTTGGGCACGTCCTACAACTGAAAAAAGTTGTTCGCTAACAGTCGGACTTTTGCTTACGCAAGCCATGCCGGGGTGGATAAAGTGGCGTCACAGACATGGGGGGGGCACAGACATTCGTTGGGGCACAATAATACTATCTAAGCGCTAGCGCTACGATATGGTGGCGCGAGGTACAAGAAATCTTTGGTTGCGGCGCACGTCCCCCTATGGCCGGAAGTGACTTTCCGAGCGTTTTAGGCTGCATGTCCAAGCTTCATAAATATGGCAGTTTGTGTGATAACCAATGTGTAATCGAATTTTCAATAATTTGTGCTCCAGACTAACGCATCATTTGTGCGCGCCCTTGCGCGCAGTTTTTTCTGGGTTTTCCCCGGCACATTTGGAAAAACCGGATCTCACCAGAAACTTTGAGACATTCACTATCTTAAGCTCTACTGTCCCAACCATGATATGACGTCAGTAGCAGTTATATACCAGGAGAAAACATGCGTTGAAAATCGAAGCATTCTTGATAGCCTAAGCTACTCCAGTTCCAACTCGCGCGTTGTCGAGGGAGGGGAAATCGGTACCGGAGGCTAAAAAGTTATCATAAGTAATCAACAAGAAGTTGACTGGTTTTCACTGGTCATGAGATGTTGTTGATAATCAGTATTTGTTACCTCGCAGTTTTGTACGGTTAGGGGGGTCAATGAGGTAGAAGTTCCATAGAGTGTGCGGATAATGAACGGAAAGCGACGGACAAAATCCACCACTAGTACACACGCGAACCCCGGGTCGAAAAATATCCACTTTTTTACGCATTCGCGGCGAATTTGGCACATTACTGCCTTCCTTGTGATATTTTCTGATTGTGTTTTGTCCAATCTAATTGGAACTGGAAGTCGAGATACTGACTACAGAATATTTTTTGGAAAATCTACAATCTCTTTTGAGGGCACACGGGGGGGGGGGCCACACGTCTTCGGGGGCGGGGGATGTGCCGCCCTGGCCCCCATTGGCTACGCCACCTGGTGAGAATATTATTCTTTCTCAAGGTGACCCATTAATTGCTAGCAACTTAGCAAGGACACCGGGTATGTTTCCAAAATTTTCCCAACTATGCTAGAATTCATCGTCGGTCTTGTGCGGGGGGGTGGGCCGCTGTCGGTTGAGCCCTATACATGTTTCTATATTCAAAAACACCTGTTCAAGAGACACCATGGCTTGTCTCTTCTCTTTACTGATCTTAGCGCCCTCATAACATAGTGGCGTATATCGGTGGGGGGGCAACTAGGGAAGTTGCCGCAGCCCTTCACGATTTTGGGGTGTTGGTTGATTTGCGCCCACCCATCTAGAAAATGCGCCCCTTGCCCCTTCAGAAGTTGGAATTATAAGTGTATACTCTATTGCATAATAATAATTCGGCATGTAGTCACTCGCAGACAGCCCATTTTCTTAGACACGCTTCCCAGAACATCTGGTACTTGTACTTAGACACGTGCAGGAGTTGCTGTTTCCTCCGGCCATTTGGAGGGTTTGTGGACCGCATAATTTTCTGTACCGGCGCTGCGCGCACAACCTTGTTGTGGCGCTCCGCTAGATCGTGGCAAAGTTATCCTGAACCCTCCTTTTTCAAAATATTTTGGCGCCGCCTCTAACCGAATTTTCTAGATCCGCGGCCCTCTGCAGAACACTGTGCCGGCGTCACCTATGTTCAGCCGACAAACCGATCGAGATCGAAAAGCTAGAGCAGCATTAACTAGATTGATATTCCAGTTATCGCCTGTACGATAATTATGTCTGTACGGACCGAGTTTCCAAGTAATACGAAGCCGCCGATTTCTGTATAGTCACCTTCTTATGTTTTCATTCTAACTGGTGTTTTCAACTGGCCGGTTTATATACAGTTTACCCCTATAGCAGTGCTGAAGGACTGAGTCCCGGTCTCGGGTCTCGAGACCTGTCTCGAGATCCTTTTTTTCAGGACTCGGAACTCGTACTTGACTCGAAGTTCAAATGGACTCGGACTCGGATCTTCGACCCAAAATACTCTGAGACCTGCGGTCCGTAGTCCCTGGTCCTATTCCCGTATTTTTTGTTACAAATACAGAACTTGAATTTACGATCGTACAATTAAGACAATCAAATTAATACGCACGACGCTCTACCAAAAAGTCGCCCAAACTGTTCCCACGTACTTCCTACTGACCAATGTCTAAATCTGGAGGGAAATTACTCTTCTCACAGCGCTCCGCATGTTTACGGTCACTTAATCATTATGAGATAACAGATGCACACTACGGAAAAACTATACATTGTGCCGAAAAGTTTGCTAGTTAGAAAAAAAAAAAACTGTTTGCATCATGAACTCAGCATGTTACAAATATATCCATAATTTCAAATGAGGTGATACCGCTGCTAACCTGACCGAACGTTATAACATGCGTATTCCTGTTTATAATGATACCTAACATTAACATTAACACAACCTGGAACTACTGTTTTTAAAAGAGATCACAGTAGGGGTGGGTGGAGGGAAAGGGTTGCAATGTTAAATAAGCTCCATAAACAGTAATAATGTGGGAATAGAGCAATTTCTGCGCTATTCTTTCAATGATAGTTAATGCCTGGCAATCAATATTTTAACGAATTTGTTTAAAATGCATAATGTCATATGTCTCATTGGAATGTGCCTTTACGCTCCAGGGAGTCCATTCCTACAAGACAACTCATGCATGTCAAGTAGTCATATTGTCATGTACATCTCAGCTATCAGAGTAAATCATTAGACCTCTGACATTCTCATGATGTCTGACCATCCCGGTACTCTGTCCAGAAGTTCTCGTTCTGTCATATAGTGTCGATCAGTAACCTCTGGCATTCAAACCGTTGCCCGATATATAGCAATTTTGTTAAGTTTTGCTCTAATTTTGTAAAATCGTCACAGCAGGTCAAATTTGCATAAGGACTCGAGGACTCGGCTCGGACTCGGACACTGTGACTGCGACTCGGAATCCGATGACTCGGACTCGACGCGTACTATGGACTCGCCGACTCGTGATGGGAGGACTCGACGTTCCCGCACTTGCCTCAGTCGTGGCCTACTTAACCCACTTGATCGTGCAACGTCAACATGTCGTTAATCATAGTTGAATGTTTATGCAAGTGGCGTTCGCCTAGATCATTACTTGGTGGGGGGTTCCCCTATTTGTGCCGACTACCATGCTGAGTTTACCGACTAACCCAGCTTCATATGAGTAAAATTGCCATACGAAGTCCACTAACAGTGGTCTGCAGCCAGGCATGGTCACATCTGCGTATTTGATTAAATGCCGCCCATTCTCCGTTCCACATCAATGCGCAGAGGCATAGCCTAATCATTTTGATCAAGGCACCCTCAGATCTACAAGCTGCTAGCCTAGAAAATGGCCTCACGTTTCATCGGCAATAATGGCGTCGCTCGACTTCTTATTCTGGATGTGGGGTGGGGGGGCAATCAGTTGAAGTATGGGGGGGCATATCAGTTTAGTAGGGTGGGGGCACATCAATTGAGTAAGGGTGGGGTAGTATACTATCTAATCTGAGCGCCACCATTGGTTGGCGCGTAGCGTTCCATCAAATTTGGGGTTTTGTATACTCCCTCAGAGGCATGAAACGGCCCTTCTCAGTGTTTTTGAGCTGCAATACACTAAGGAATTTCTAAACTGTTTCTGGTTTTTTGTCAGCGCTTCGAGCCTTTTGGAGGGCGCTATATAAATATTGTTTATTAATATTATTTTAACCCGCAAGACCTTGCCCAACTTTTAACCTCTCTTACTGACCTTTCCACTTTCACATTCAATTGGGCGACTGATTTATTTAAATCCCAACATTTTTATTAGCCCGTTAGACTGAACTTCAGTTGAAGAAAACTCCTGACGGGCTAGAATGCGTCATTGATTTTCCATTGAGATTCAGTGACTTAACTGAGGCCCACGTGACTGACATTAATCAAGAAGTTCGATGCCTCATCCCATCCATGCTTTAACTAAAATTTCATTCTATATTATACTGAAATTCCGTCCATCATTTCAGAGAGTTTCCTTCAATTTGCCGATTGCGGCGCAACATTTTCGTTTTAATACCGCCATAGATTACCGGAGGTGGCCTCCCCGGCCATTTTGGGCCAGACATATTCTGAATTTGTACGAGTTTACTGTACAAGTTTGTTTTTCCCTCCTCCTTTCTTTTTTAAACCTGCCCTTTTACTTTCAATTTGGCCGACTTGGAGAAACAAATTTTAGTTCTATACCACTCTGAATGCGGGAGATGGGTTGAATGTACATTTTGTTTTCTCTTCTTCAAAACTTCCCGCCTCTCCTTTACCACTCCGGGCCATATTAACCCTCCTACATTTCATTTTTCTTCAATTTTGCCGACTGGGCACAAAGTTTGGTTCTATTCTACCTGATTGCCGGAGATTCCCCCCCCCCCCTCAGGACATTTTGAGCCAAGAAGATTCGGGATTGGTGATGGTTGAATATAAAATGTTGTTTGGGTGCTCTTTTCTTTTGCCAACTGGGGCATCATTTTTGCGACTGCCTATGTGACGTTGGGAGTGGGACGTGTCCACACCCCCCTACACCAACGCCCTCGCCCACTCTCGCCGCCCCTTGTTGTATGTTTCTCCGAATTAGTAGTCTCTGTGTCGTCTGTCCTTGGGATACATATCTTGTTTCATTTTTTACTCCGGGCCATCCGGCTCCCTGTTGTGCGGGGCAGGCCGGAGTCGTAACGGAGGGGGGGGGGGTTGGGGGATTTGCCTCCCCCAAAATTATAACCCCCCCCCCACTCCGAACAAATAAAAAAATAATGATTACATAAAAAATAATAGTATTGTATATCATCTTTTGAATATAACAATAAGACTACATTCATCCCGGCACTGCAGTTTTCCCCCCGCAGCTGGAAAGGCCTTTTTCCGGTGATCTGAGAGTCTCAATTTGTCAAAATTTTCTGATACCAACCGATGGTGGCGCTCACGCTTAGATAGTCACATAGATAATTGGCCAAATCTTCTGGCCCCCTCGATCACTGCCCCCCCCCCGTCATGTTTGGGCTAGAATCCGCCCTTGCATAACATGTTCTGCGGTGTCATTCCTAAGTCCATTAAATAGGTCAAGGTGACCCAACCATTCAGTCGTCTCGTAATTACTACTCTCTAGCTCTTCCTTATTTTGACGACTCGGCTTCCTGCTCGTTTCGTACGTTCCCCACGTGAGACTTATCGAATGACAATATACCCCCATAACTTCGTGGAACTACCACTTCACAATGGTGCCAGCTCTAACTTTATGAGTTTTCGAAGAAAATTACACGAATGGAGAAAAAATCCACATATTTTTTAAACGAAGCATTCATTAGTCTTCGCAATGAAGTTATTTGCACGCGAAATTCCTCTTTCATTTCAGTGAGGTAAGAGCAATATTGTGGGACATACCATGTAGTGGCAACACACATCGGACCTAATCGTGTACGTACCACTAGCACACTAACAGTATACCGACGCTGTGACTGTTGTATTGAGTAAAACTTGGTCACGTTTTCTGTCATAGAATCAGGCCTATCTCGTTCAACGTTCGCAGTCTCCCCAACACCGGACGAGTATTTCAGTGAACTCACTGGTGCAATCAGACAACCTAGGGAACGTCGGGTAGGCCCCTAACTCAACTTTGCCAAGTACCTAGTAACAGTAACATTATTAGCACTTAGGTTAGGCCTCACACTTTGTTTTTGGGCCTACACATCACAGGAGCTTGTAGGCTAAAGTTTACCATTTGCATTCATACTACCTAATGTCATTGTCAGAATATTATTCAATTATGTATATCCATTAGTTGGTCTTACTAGGACTAGGAGTCCGTTCTTGTGCTTGTTCGATCACCAATGCTCCTCAACAGCATTCGATGCCATTCGATGAATCATGGCCTATACCTAGCGGGGTCCGTCCATTCCGCCCTCGGCACTTTCCGCTCCCTGAAAATGTCACTCCCCTAAAAATGTCACATTCCGCCCTCTACAATATCACATTCCGCTCCTGTACAATTTTATATATTACAGTCCCAGGCTAGCTAGGTCATATCATTCGCTTAAATTCTCTTCTTGTAGGCCTGGGTATAAACGATTTGCTGTAGTTTGGAAATGAGAAATGATGCAGTTTCCAGTTAATTGGGAGCAGACGCTTCGGCCAACTACCATTCTGGCCCCAACCATCGTTGGTCGTTTTCCCTGGATCTATTATATTATCGTCGTGTCGGCCAAACCGACGCAAGACGATTCGGCCAACCAACCTGACTTTCGGCAGTTAGCTTAACGGTTAATGGTCTTATTATTAATGGTGCTATTGTCGGTTCCATGGAGCTATATATGTCTCGTCTTTCGGCCAACCACGCAAGACTATGCTGCCACCCAACTGGCGTTTGCATTTGCGCTTACGGTTAATTGAGTCGTATTATTAAATGGTGGTCACGTAGTCGTTCCTGGACGTTTCGGCCATCCTTTGTAGACGTTTCTGCCCACTTTTTTTCTCGTAGTCATGTTGCTCTAAGTTGTGATTTTGAAGTTGGGTACGTTATATTGCAATGTGTGAAATATGGTCCAGTCCAATTAATATATAAAAAAAAAATGGAATAACTGAACAGATATAAATTCATCATTTCAAGTTTGCGAAATGGAACAAGAGAATTGGCAAGCCTGGCGTCAGTATCCTGTGGTACCATGAGCCGAACATAGATAGATAGATAGATAGATAGATTAGATAGATGAACATTTATTGTGCCATTTCAAAAGAAAACGGGAAATTGATTTCTGCCGAAAGTACAACATATGGTATAAACATACAGTAAAGAACATGGAACAATATAAAAACACTGAAACCGTAAGAAGACATATAAGCAAATATACCGAAAGAAAGAAGTGGCTGCGATGTGGCAGTGGTGTTGAAGCGAGGGATGGCATCAGAGGAGAAAGGTTCGCGGATCTGGATTGTATTGTGACGGGGACTGGAGCGGTGCCTGACCTGTTCTTAATTAGAAGGTCAGGTTATTGTTATTTAGGCTGTTGTTATTTAGGCTGGTTCTCAAATATTTGCCGCTCTAGAATTGTAAATAAGCACCCATGGAAAAAACTTTCAGAAGTTATGTAGAAATGGTATATAGGCTAACTTGTCGTAGGTTCGTAACTAAAAGAGAATTACTTGTTCACTCACATTCACTGCTGAGTGACCCGGGGATAGTGATAGGGATCCGCTTGTTATTGAATATTTTTTGAGAATTTTGTGACGGACCCAGGTGGCGAACAAATGATTTAAGAATTAAATTGACATTGACTGGTATATTGTAACTGTACGTATACAATATTTTTTTATACAGTTTTATCCTGACCTAGCTCAGGCTTATTCACGAATATAACGTGAATATAATGAATTGGTCAGGGCCGTAGCGGCAGTCCGGTTATAGATATCCTAATGCAAGTGGAAAGATGTCTGATATTCGTACTAAATGGCCGAAAATTTGATCAATTGCCCCATTGAAGTGGCACAATTTTGAGAGCGGTGGTGTTGATGCGCTTCATACTCACGGGCTGCAGTGTGATGCAGTGAAAATTGGGCATTGTTTAGGATTCGGGCAGAATTTTTCGGCGTTCCAAATGAAAGGGGTCCTTGTACGTGGTGAGCGGGGTCGAGTAATTACGGAACGCCCATTTTCTGAAAATATTGCCACCAGATTACATCTGAGGACGATTCGATACCGTATTCGAATATATATATATATATATATATATATCTATATTAAGTTCCGGGATATGCCAACAGTTTTGGTATGGAAAGCAGAATGCCCAGTTTGTTTCAACCTACTTAGTTGTTACTAAGTAATTTCCGATGATGCAGTGTACGTCGTCTGATACTGTAGCAAACTGTACTCTTAAGAAGGTTGTGTAGCAATCACATTGCACTGTGTAACAAGCACACCTATCAAAAATTGTGGGACAAACAGTTACACAACTTTGTGTATAGGTGTGGAAGAGACACAAATTGTGTATAAATTATACACAATGAATGTGTAATTGTTTTACACAACACCATAATAGTTGACTAGTTACACAACGTTTTTAAGAGTGTTGCGAACAAGCGACGTCACATGACGTCACAACGAAAACCGCCTCATTGCATTCCGACATTGATACGGTGTACAATCACTATAATTTGTCAATGAAAAAATTGGATATACCAACGTGTGGCGTTTTTTTTCTTCTTCTCTCTCTCTCTCTCTGTACTAGCATGCAAACTCTTCCATTATTCTTTAAGTGCTGCGACACGATATCTCCTGTTGATTGAAAATGACACTCCGATCTCATGAGATTTGGGAAATGCCTACAGCTAGTGTACGAGGCTACGATCATACCGGTCTGCTCTTCTCATCTATG
>JAODTK010005121.1:0-161360 GCA_026419785.1 Sclerodactyla briareus | reverse complement strand
AGCATTTTGCATATTTCCCATATGGGCCCTAGAGCAAACACCCCAAAAAAAAAAAAATGGCCCGAAAGGCCCTCTACCCACGGACTATTACATGTAACTTTGAAGACAAATCAATCGAACTCGAGTGGGACCACAGATCCTGAACACGCCCAAGTTAGGTACGGCGTTGGACCGCATTAAATATGACCAATTGTCAGCACTTGTAAAAGTAGAAGCTTTTGCGGATTCCCACACTGATGAGCCCCCAGGGCCCACAAATGGGGCTTCAAGCCCAACATGTTCTGACCACCCCAGATGCCCCTTCCTTAACAAGTTTATAAATATGATCCTCAAAACTATTGGGGGAGTAGGCAATTTGAGAAAATTTGTGATGATCGGAAACACTTCGCTTGAATTATCTTTGCTGGTTTAGTTTCTTCCCTCACACTGGGTAAGGGGGGGGGGGTATTGGATCATTAGGTTTCCTTTTTGTATACACTTTATATCTTGTACAATTCGGTGAAGTTGATAATAAAATCAATAAAATGAAATAAAGTATAACACGCTGTAGCTTCCAAATTACAGTCGGATGTGCCTTGTTATTCGTACAACCGAGTTGTATAGCAGATGTGGCTGACTGTTTTGTAACTGGTAAGCTATTATAGGGATTGACAAATGTGATCGAACGGCTATTCCGAGGGTCTATTAAAAATTTATGTGAGCGATTTTATCCGTACGCTGCCCGTCCGCCCGCCCGCGGTCATGTTGCGATTTTACCAACCCCACCCGCCCGCGTGCCCTCGTGTATTTCGTCATCGATTTTCGGGAATTTCCCTGCAATCTTACTTGTAGCCCGATGGTGGGAGCGTAAGAACATTGTTCTGTTCAAATAATGTTCCAAACAACATCTACTGTTCAACCTCGGATGATATCTATACAATTGTCTCTATTTTTCTGACGCCAGAACCCTATTTGAAACACATATTGCATGTTCAAACCATTGACGTGTCAAGTTTTTGCTAATCAAATCTCCAAAACCTGTCAATTGTTATGTTTTAATAGTATTTTAAGGCTATCTTTGACCATTTAGAACAATGATTCTTAGAAATTAACACCGGTGTTTAGGTTTAAAAACCAGTATGGCGTGTCCGGTGTTTGATAAATAATAATAATAATATAATAATACTAAAATAATAATAATAATAATAAAATATGATAATACACACGTCTTTTCATAGCGCATATACACAGTAAAAGTTGGAAGAGGTGCTAATCGGAAACGGATTACCCGCGTTGCCCGCGTTGCCCGCGTTCCCGCCCGCACAACCCGCGCGATCCCGCGTGCATTGAAACACTTAAGCGCGTTCTCCTCGGTCGCTTACCGGTTTACCCGCGCCCTCAAATCTCATATGTTGGTGGATTACCAACCAGTTTTTCATTTTTTCGTCACTATGGCCATGGTGATTCCATCGCACAGGTACGGTTTTTGCAGCACTAATTGAGTGGAATCGATTCGCCTCTGAATAAGCGTTTCGATCCATTTTGACCAATACCGTAAATCCGTAAATCGCTTGTATACAAACATTCACACAATCTACTAATGCAACCTCACTCGGTTGTACTAAGAACAAGCACATCTTACTGTAATGTTGTAAGTCCTCACCTTTTTATACTTTCATATTCATTTCAGTGATTTTTTTTTTTTCATTCTTCACTTCAACTAATTAGTCAAACATTGTATGGAGTGAAAGGAGTGACTGAGAAAAGTCCATCCCTGGAGTAAGAAGTACGAGATATAAATAATAATAATAATAATAATAATAATAATAATAATAATAATAATAATAATAATAATAATAATAATAATATAATAATAATAATAAGAATACTAATAATAATAAATACACGGCTCTTATATAGCGCATAACACACTAAAAGAAGAGTGCATGATTGTGTTAAACCGCGGACCCGCCTGCCCCGGCGCGTGCATGAAAAAAACGGGGTCAACCGCTTGCCCGCGTGCACCCGCCCGCCCGCGGCATGGAAACACGGCTTTAATAAACTAGACGAACTCCCGCGTCCGCAACCGCGCCCGGGCCCGCCTCATGAAAATAAATTCAAATGCTAGTGCAAAGCAACATCGGCACGCCAAACTAGCCCTGTTGCATCTGTTCCCCAATGACAAATTGACGTCAGAAAATAATTCGCGGATTGAATTTCCCGGTCAATGAACTTTCTTCAGTTACACATCTAAACATGTTTACTATTGGCGGCACTGGCGCGCCGCGGGAAACTGTCATATGTTTCTACGGACGTTGATTAGAAAGCCTATGTTCTCGGTCGGGACCGGCGAAGTACAGTACAGTTACGTATTCGACGTATCATGACTTAATTCGTAAAATAAATTAATCGTGCGCGGAATGTTATGTAATATATACCCACGTGTGATTTAGTTGACTGGTGTGTTCATGGAGTTTGGATTATTGCCAGGATTACCATTAACTACATACACATTTCCTGAGTAGAATGAAGTCGAGAAAGCTCGAATTTCGTGCATTGATCATCTTCGAGAGAGCGCACTGCTCAGCGCAGCCGGCCTCATTCAGTATTGACTATGGTATTGGTGTCCGGGTCGTAGGCCGACGTTCTGGCCAGACTGGTACAAACAAAAGGTTTACTTCTGAGAATGAGCTTTCAAGCGAGGGCTTTAAATAAATACTATAGCCTGAACTGAAGACAGCGTGCAGTAGATTGTACTGGTGGAATCCGATTAAGAAACAACTACTGCCTCTCTGGTCTGCAATTAATGACATTGACAAGTTCAGGGAGAATACTGGCCTTGATTGCAGTTAGTTCGCGGAAGGAAAATCAGTGTCACTGTTAGATCATATTGAGAAGTTCCAAGTTCAACGTCGCCGGAATAGGCCTGGGTAATAATGTCGTTGCACAGAGAAATATTTGCCACAAATCTGACAAATGGAATTAGCCTAGGCTAGCTATAGGAGGTTAGACTACAGGCTACCCTGGACAAGCAGTGGCACCGAACAGAACCCGGGGACAACATCGCGACCGGAACAGGTGAGAGTATAGGCTAGGCTAGTCCTACCAGTCTCATTTAGGCAGCCTAGGCCTAGGCTACTCAGTCTTATTTTACTTAGGCCTAGGCCTAGGCCTAGGTCCTAGTTCTACTTACCTTTATTTTCACGGTCTTTGAACTGATTAGGCGGTTTCTATGTAGTCTATGCAGCATGAATGCAAGACAGGTCGCCTAATATTCGAATGAAATCTCCCATGATAGCCTACAATACTTTTTCAGGTGCCTTTGTTGTCTTTTCCAGTAGTCTAGGCTAGGGTTTAAGTAGACATATCAATCGATATCTTGTAAAATGCCATTTTCGACTAGGCCTAGCCTAGGCCTAGCCTAGGCCTAATAATTCTGAAATTCTAAGTGCTCAGGTCAACTTTAATCTACCAGTAATCTGCAATGGCCAAGCTATAATATAAAACCTAACGGTGATTTCTGTTCAGGTGCGAATAATGGGGTTTTATTGTGTAGAGTTTGGCGGACTCCGACTCCCCGAGGAGCGCGTCGCGCTGAATCACCAAGGGTATGGGGGAGGGGACCGCCCGATGTTCATAAAGCCTTTTAGGCCTAGGCCTATTCATAAGGCCTTTTATTCATAAGGCCCTTATTCATAACGTGCAAATTTTCGGAAATTCATTTATTCATAATGACCAAAAGGGCCGCTATTCGTAATAAAAAGTGGTCTTTGTTCATAAGGTCCGATATTCATAATGACCATAAAAGGTCCGTTTTTCATAATTATCAGAAGGGTTGTTATTCATAACAGAGCAAAAAGGTCCGATATTCATAATAGTAAAAAGGTCCGATATTCATAACTGGCGAAAAGGGTCCGCAATTTATAATAGCAAAAGAGGTCCGTTATCATAATAGCAAAAGAGGTCCGTTATTCATAATAGCAAAAGAGGTCCGTTATTCATAATAGCAAAAGCTAGAGCCTAGCCTAGCTAGGCCTAGCCTAGGCCTAGCCTAGGCCTAGCCTAGGTCCGTTATTCATAATCGCGAAAAAGGTCCCATTATTCATAATGTGTTTTTTTTCAATGATATACTTGCAAAGCAGATAATTCTACTCATGCGAGGTTCGGCTAAAAGTGTAGCCTAGCCTACCTTTTTGTCAGGTGCGATCCCTGGCAGATCCACGACCAGTGTTTGTTCTCCCAATACTCATAATAACGGACCCTTTTCCTATTAGGCCTATGAATATCGGGACCCTTTTCCCTATTATGAATAACGGACTTTTTTCCTATTATGAATATCTTTTTCCATTAGCTCGGGGGGGGGGGGATGGTGCAGGGGTGGGGGGATTTCCCGCCTTTAGAAGTTAAGCCTATGCCTACATGACTGAAGTAGGCCTAGCAACGGCTCAGAAGGGGAATAACACATGAGGCCTGAGGAGGTAATGTTCATGGACTCCAGTCGAGAATGGTTGGTCTAGAAAAGTGGCGTAGCCAGGATTTTACTGAGGGGGGGGGGGGGGTTGAGTCGACTATCTGAGACCATCATCGGTTGGCGCGGATCGAACAGCGAAATTTTCGGAAAAGTGAACCCCTCAGATCGCAGGAATTGGCCATTCCCAACCCCTGATGGTGCATTTATGAACTCTATATTTTGATGTTCTTGTGATGATACAAAATAGAAACATTATCTTTTTCATGACAGTCCAACAAAAGTTTCGATTGACAAAAATCTTACCGAAAGCCCGACTAACATTCACTAGTGGCCTTTTTCGTGTAGAATGGGGGTTACTTATCACTTCAGTTCATGTTCTGTATTGCCCCATTGTCCCAGCGCAGCACCTTTTTCGCGCCATCTGATTTCCCCTCCCGCCAATGGAATGTTCCCAACACAAAGGTTATTGCCATTTACACCCCAACTTGACCCCAACAATTAAAGTTGAACCATTTCCCATTAGGGAGATATCGATTTTCCTGTTTCAGCTGCTCTATGTTCCTGTATTCTCATTCCCCGAAGCGTATATTCCTCACAACAAAACGGGTGTCCCCGACACCGTTACAATAATCAATCTCGTCCCCGGTTTACGTGCGCCTATTACGTCACCAGCGATCCCAGCCTCGCATAAATTGATAGCTTGGAACGGCGCTCACCAGCTTCGCTTCCCCGTCGCCGTTTGCTGATAAACATTACGACGTGGCTTAATTCCTTTTAACCGTGTTTTGTAAGTATGTAGAGGATTTCCGCCATTCGTTGGCTTTACAAAGTAGTTGGCGGGAAAACTTCTCTGATGTTTTGCTCCAGACAGATAAAGGTGCGCTGTGCTCTGATGTTCTTCTCAGCCGCTCCAGACGAGTGTCGAGCCTAAAATCGCGAGTGTTAAGGCAGTAAATGATTCCTTGGTGTAGTTAATATCCACTTTCTTTGTAACGGAGGATATACGCACACACAGAAACTGGAACGGAGTATCGTTCTTCGAATTGAAAGATTTTTTATTAAGCTCGTTCACTTCGCCGTCGCATCAAATTGTACGATTCACACTCTCAGGCATGAGGCATCCCAGGCTAGTTAACTTCATGGACATTTCACCCCTCAAATGGCCCCAAATTACAATGAGTTTAGCCCCTTGTGTAATTGGGCATTGAGTGGAATGAACAATGACCGTTAATGGTTCTTATGGACATTTGTAGAAATTTCTGTATGGTGAAGCAGACAAACTGCGCTCGCTTCATATTCGCAGTAATGAATGAACTCTTAACTTCCGGTGGTTTTATTTCCTTGACTAAGTCAAAGGCCATTATGCAGTCATGCCAGTTCGTCGTGCGTGTATTGTGTGTGTGTGTGACGCCCGGCTTTTAAACACACAAAAAAAAAATAACTGTACCACCTAGATGGATGAAGTTCATACTTGGTATGAATGCAATGGACCTTAATTGTTTTGGGGTAAGGTCAGAGGGGTCATCTGAGGTCACATAGGTCACAGTCGGAAAACCTTTTAAACACGAATAAGCCAGAATGGTGGACCGATCAAGTTGAAATTTGGTGTACACTTTCTTATGGGGAGTAACAGGACCCCATCTTTCTGGTCCCGGTCGGGGTCAATTTGGGGTAAAAAAAGAAAAATTGTCCGATATTTTGGCCATTTTTTGGCTTTTAAACCTATAACGGCACCCCACCTGGAGGATGACGCTCATACTTGGTATGTGGGTTCCCCATGATTAGTTGCATGAACTCTATTGTTTTGGGGCAAGGTCAGAGGTCATCGTCTGAGGTCACTAGAGGCTACAGTCCGAACCTCGTCAACACAGTCCAGCATGGTTGGGTCCGATCAAGTTAAAATTTGGTGTAAATATTTCTCATGGGGAGTAACAGTGCGTTCACTGAGGTCAAAGATGAAACCTTGTAGCACGATAGTTCCAGAATAATTGGGTCTGATCGGTTGAAATTCGGTGGGGTATTTTCTTATTAGGAGTTCAGGAACCCTATTTTTTTTGGTATAATGTTCGCAGTGACTTTGATCGAAAAAAGAAAATTTGAGATAAGCGATATTTTTGGCCAATTCTGGCTAGTCAACACGATAACTCAATCCCTCATCTTGATGGATGAGGCACATACTTGGTATGTGGGTTCCCCATTGATGAGGACATGATCCTAATTGTTTTTTGGTGAGGTTCATCTGAGGTCACCATAGTGAGAGTCCTGAAAACCTCGTAGAACACGATAAGTCCCGATGGTTTGGTCCTACTCAGGTTGAATTTTGGTGATATTTCTTTATGGGGAGTACAGGAACCCTATTGTTTTTAGTTTAGGTCGTGGGTGAAATTTGGTCAAAATAGGAAAAATTCGTGAAAAATCGATATTTGGGCTAATTTTCGCTTGTAAACTTGATAACTTTACCCCACCTGCATGGATGGAGGGGACTCACACTTGGTATGTGTGCTTACCTAATGGATACATGAACCTTATTGTTTGGGGGGTCAGGGAGAGGTCATCTGAGGGCACCAGAGGTAGAAGCCTGAAAACCTTGAAATGTAGTGTGAGCTTCCTTATAAGACTACGGGAAACTTATACGGGGGTTGGGAAAGTTGGAAATGTCAGACATTATGTTGCCAATATTGAGCTGGTACAATCTCCCATTTGTCCCCGTTCTGGCTCTAGGTTAGTAGGTTAATGTCAGAAAGAGTGTCAAGAATCACTCAGCCTTTTGGCTTTCTGTTTTTTTTGTTTCCGACAGTAAATACAATATCGGCATTTATGCGGAAATGAAAAAGAAGTCTTGACGATTAGCGCAAGGTTACGGTGGTCTGTACTTTTATCAATCCGGACCAAATAAATCATTACCAGGTACATAGCATTGCAGTATTTCAGCGATGTCGCTTGGGGTCGGGTTGGCAGTTTGGCGGGAAACCTTGCTTAAACAAGCACCTCCGGTTGTTCGGCCGACGAGGAAGGTCCGTCAATATAGTCAAGATGGCGGGCTTAGCTGACGCCCGAGAAGTGACACGTGCGGTTGCATGGCGGGCACGGGCGGCCTGCGGATGGGGGGCTTGGTCGGATCGTCCCTGTTTGTCTGTTTTGTAGGGACGATGTGATTAGGCTTCCATAACGAACCGAACTTAGTTCACCCTGTGTGGTGGTGTGTGAGGTGTGTCCGTATGTAGGTGGGTTGTGTGCTGGGTGTGTGTGTTCCGTATGCTTGTTGTGTGTATGTGACACCTGGCTGGATTTACACGATACTCGACCCCACCTGGATGGATGAGGCCCATACTGGTATGGTGTTTCCAAGGTTTTCATAGATACAGGAACCCCGTTGTTTTGGGGGTCAGGTTCATCCGAAGTCAGCGAGGTAAAGTCTGACAACCTTGTGGGACCACCGGGACGTCCCGAAACACACTAAAATTGACTAAAACATGTTTCGTGAAATTCCATAGTAGGACGCATGAGATATTGGGTTTACGAAAAGGATAAAGTGAAGTTTTCAACGACAAACCGCGCCCTCTCTTATTGGCACTCTCATTAGTCTCGGCTATTCGTGTTGATTTGGAAAGAAACAGTCCGAATGTGTGTCCAAATAAACAAAACAAGCAAGGCTTTATGAGGAGAGCAGAGAGCATCGTTTTTTTTTTGGTCCAAAGTACATAGCTGTTTTTTCCTCGATCGACGCGATTGTGACCGCTAAAAACAGTTTTTTGTCAGTTTGTACAATAATCGATCCAACCCCAAAAGTGGATGGGATTCCGGTGGAGGGTGCATATCACCCACCTGGTTAAATCTTACAAACATCTGCTCTTAAAAAGACCTCACCTGGACGCAAAGTTCCGGGAATCCACCGTCAGGTGGCAACACACACGAAAGATTTTGATGGATGGAACACTTCTACTTGTTAGTAGCCTGATCGACGGTTATGTTTGAAACGCCAATTATCTTTGTTATAGCCGCCCTGATGGCGTTGAACGCATGGAATACCTTGCTATGTTTTTAAGGGGCTAAGAAGAAATCATGAAAATATTTCGGACAGGCGCGTTCTTTTTGTCGAAATGAGATTTTCGGGCGATTACGTATCGTTCTGACGTCATTATAATCCTATGACGATTTCGGGCGATTACGTAATCGTTCTGAAGTAATGATAACCATGACCGAGGTCATATTGACGAAACAACAACAACACAAATGACAACAAACAAACAAACCGGGACGGAAGACAGCACAAATGGCCCCGACTTGCCACAGCGTTAGGCTGGCACGCACATCGTACGTGGGCGCGCGAATGCTATGCATGCATGACTGGCCTGTGGTATGTACAGTGGGGAGTCGAAGCCATTGAATTGAATTGAATTACGAGGACATGTGGGTTACAATACCGCACGGGTCAACAGAACTAAAGTTCTCGGACTTACGACGCGGTAATAGTATATTGTAAGCGTTTGATTACGGTGGTTACCTGACTAAGTAGCTGAAGTGAAGGCTCCGACCTTGGCTTAGGTTAGCTAAAACGTTAGACTCAGCTTGCCGCCAGCCCTAGGCGACATAAAAATTCACATTACGGTTACACAGTCGCCCCCGCAAGAATAAAATAGGCCTAAACCTGATCCAGCCCCATCTCATTCGCGAGAAGCCTTACTTAGGACTATATTATTGTAATGTGTGTAGTGCATCTGAAGGTGTTGAGTGAATGAATAGCTAGGCTTGTAATTGCATAAGGTTGTTACCGGCCATAATGTTCTCCATCACTGCCATTGTGGGAAACGGGGATGAAGGGTGTGGCCCGTTCAGTCCAATGAGTGACGAAGTTGAAGGCCAACCTACAGTCTATGCCTACGCTATAATCTTTGTGTGGAGTCACCTGAAGGCTGAAACAAACTTCCATTGGGGCGCACCAGTAAAAATATTGTAGCTTGTCTTTCAATATTCACAGTACATGTAAGAAAATCACAGCAAAGCGGATTTAGTTCTGTTTTTTATAACTCATGAGTTTTGCGGCAAACAAGTCAAGTCAGCGTAAATTTACGTTTCACGTGAGAAATCTCCAAATTTGATTGGTTGCTTTTAACACCTAGAAAAATATTATTATGATATGATAATTTCAGTTCGTTCTTAACATCACAATATGGTAGTATGAAATGGAAATAGGAACCTTGCTCATTAGGGTGAGAGGATGCATTCCCTGTAGGGTAAGGCCCTCACCACCAAACATCTTAGCAGATTCTCCCATTGGCAAACTTACAGCGACATATTATCTGTATTTATACAGGCCAAAAACTGAATTGCCTCTCCAGACAAAAAGCATGGTGTGAAGAGGCAGCCTTCAACCACACTGGAAGAGTGGGGAGGGGCCAAACTTCGGGTTGGGAATAAATTATGGATGCAGTTAAAAAATTACTAAGTCCTAAGTGCCTGAGAGTAAGGCTTTCACGTTATAACTGTTATAAATAATAGTCACTCTACGACATGCCTCAACTCCCTGTGGTGTAGTAGCATGGGCTGGAATCCTCGTCACACTGTTTCACAACTTAATATAACAAGTGCTCATCACAAAGCGGAGTCAGACATGAATTGCCACCATTTAAATTCAGCACCTTGTCTCCAAACCAGCCAAAATGACGGGTGGCCGTGTAAGTTCTGTTGAAGAGGGAGGACACAGCGGATAGGTCCTTCCTACTTAACGTACCCCTATCTGTATATATTAAATCACCCATTTAACTCGCCAGTGACCACCCCGCAATGAAGGTTCTAAATTCTGGTTCCGAAAACTGTGGATGGATGAATTTTTCATACTTAGTAAAGTTCCCGTAAGACTACTACATGATCCTATTTTAAATCTGTAAGCATGTGAGTGGTAATGCTTATAGCTTGATCAACTGAGGTCAGGAGCAGTGCCCAAGGAATCACTTAAGCCTTTTGGCTTTTTCTGGTTATCGTTAAATAAGGTTGATGAACCATTACAATAGGATTGAAAGTACAGTCAAGTGAGCATTGCACCGTATCTTTTCAAACCGAGCAACGTTGCTAATTGTCATGAAAGGTACCTGTCGCAATGTTGAAATACTCGGAATTACGCAATCGCGAGTGAAATACTCGACGGGTTTTAGGTCACGGGCTAAGTTAAATACCGCCCTCACTTCAACTGACCGGCCTCCAGTTGGTTCAGTCATCACGGTACTAATCGCACTGATTCCAGAAACAGCCCTCAGTTAAGTATTTACTGACATAATTCGTCAGTTGGTGCGTTTTCTTTGCCCGAGGCCCCAAAACATATTCGTTGCACATGTCAAATCGGTAGGCAGGTAGGGCCGGTCAGATCCTGATGTTTAAGTCACTGGATAATGGAAAGGATACCCATAATTTCTGATACACCTCCTCATTATCGATGATGTCCTCTATAACATAAGTGAAAAAGTTTCTTAATGTAGTCAAATAACGACGTGTCCGGGTAGTTTGAATGGCTTAACTTCAGTCGTATCTTCAGCATGAGGCAGTTTTCATCCAAGTCTGTGACGTATCATTCGATACCAGCAACCTGTTTGAGATCCACTTAGTTCGTGTACGCATATTTGCGTACGCGGTTCGTTACGTTACTTTATCGGCTGTGATATCTATTTTTTATAGCAAGAGGGGTCGCACTTAGCAAGTGTGCTAACACCTTTACCGTTACAAAAACACTTTGCGAGCTTGCTGAAATTCGTACAATACGGTTTGATAGGCGTTGAATGGTGTGATTAGCCGTAATCATTAGGGAAAGAAGAAAAGGTACGATGCGCAAGTACGTTAGTTTTCGGCAATTTGATCGAGAAATCCTACCTCGGTGTGGTCATGGAATGAACATGGGAAGTGAAGAGCCTCTAAGGAGTCAACTGAGCTCACGGCCGGGATATTCACCTTATCTAGATTTTTTTGGTGTTGTTAATTTTGTTCCACACAGCCTTTAAACTAGCAACCACAGATAGACGATAACGACAGGTCAGTGGGTTGGGATTGCCGACGGAGTGCCATGAGGTGGGGGAGGGGGGGGGGGGGGTCCTGAGGAGGAGTCCATTTCCCGGCTTAGGTATCCCAGCTCGATCCCTTCATCCGAATCAATATTCTTGACGCTATCATATCCGGCAGTTGTCCCCATTTTCCGGCACATGTTAGCTCGTGGATGGGATGAAGTCTTATCGGGACTTCAGGAATAATTCAAGGAAGTTATGTCAAATATTCGCCCCTGACCGTCCAGTAGTGTACTTGTCCGTTTCTGACTGGGGGGGGGGTAGACATCCATCTGTCGTCGCCTTAGAGGTGAGTTATGAGAAGGGACTCGTGTCATCTGCACATCGGGAAGCTAATGTATAGATCCGCATTCATTATGGTTGTTGTTCGATCAAACAACATTAATAGGGCGCTATCACACTGCAGACCTTTGTATTGCAGTCGGGAGATATTGGGTGGAGTTTACCGAGCATCAGTCCATGCCACTTTGGCGGTGTAATAATTTGTGTATTATAGTTCTACTTTCTTGTACGGCTCAAGTCCCCCCCAAGTCGTGCAGCGGGAACAAATGTAGAGATATGCTACAAATCGCATCCCTCTTATATTTCCTTATATATTATATAAGGGATACGTAACTGCAGTATGTGAATGTCCACGTAAACCCTACCACAGTGTGCTTTCCGGCTGCAATAACAGTCGAGGCGGAATGCATAATTTGCGCTTACAGGAATCGTTGCTGAGCTACGTAGAATGAGGTATGCAAGTCCATTCATTTCTATCAACCCTATCACCAAATCTAATGTTCTATTGTTCAAAATCACTAAGCCCTCCTTGCCTTTATACCATTACCCCGCCGCAAAGAGTGCAACTCAACATTACTGTGCATTTTATACTGGTGACTTTCCCACCAAATACTACTCCATAAACAGGTACCAACCGTAGAATCGTCCATGTTGAAATCCGAAATTGTTGTGCTGAACTATCGAACGGCCAGTAAAGCCCGCGTGCGTCAAAATAAAATAAGCGTCAAATTAATTCAGGAGGGATTGCCTTATGTTTTTTTCCAAACAATCGGCGAACTGGTTTCGTTTCCGCGGATTACTTCTCGGCAGAGGGTATAAACAGATCAAACCCGCTGAGTGACTCATTTAAGTCTTCACGACCCCGCGAGCCTCTCTCCCTCATCGACACAATGATAGCCACGAAAGAAACACAGTTAGCCCAACTGATAACGACCAATCAGGTCAGTGATCTTAGAGCATGCGCAGATTCAGCGTAAACATGCCGGATAAGGAAAGGCGTGGCTTCTCCTCTCTCTCGCTTTTTCCGTAAAGACCGTTGCGACGGTAAATGGCGATGTTCTCCGTTTCCCTTAAAATTTTTGAATACTCCATCGATCTACATATCCGGCTTATCGATCTTGTAATCTTTTCTCACTTTCTTCGCTTTCGAGAAGGCAGTTGTAAACGGCCGAAGGATTCACGTGGCTGGCTTCAAAAGATTCTCACAGCTAATCAACAAGTTGTATTGAGCATTCCAAGTATAAGGCCCCTGGCAGAATTTCATTGTATGTAGGGCGGGGCTTAACTGTTCAGGAACCGCCTACAACAACAGGACACCTGAAGGAAGTAATCAACACCGTGCACAGGAAGGGCCATTCTAAAAGCAGAGTGCAGCCGGCCCTGCGGACTGTAATATAAAAAGGTAACCATGTTGCAAGTAGTCAATTTAAAAAACGTGGGCCGCCTGTAGTACGTAAATACCCGTAAATTTCCACACAAACTAGTTAGCAGTCCCACATCGATACTTTGCTTTGCTAATTTCTCCAGTTTTGACTACTCGGAATACTCTACGCTCCTCGACCGTCGACGGACTTCGGCGCTGGTCTCCGCCTTCTACGAAGGCACTAACGATGATCTTTGGCACATAAACACGAGTAAGTTGTGAAATTTGCTGTACTTTGAAAGTATATTAGCATTTTCTCTCTGTAATGAAAGTTGGAGTTGAAATTGTACGTTATTATTAGGTTCAGGTTTTCACTGTTTTTGTTTTGTTGGTGATTTGAACAGCTTTATAATAAGGTGTGCTGATGTCAGTACTCGGGCCTATAGAGTAGGTGTAACACAATAACATGAGCAAGTGTAATTGGTTCCCGGATCAAGAAGCAACCGTTTGTTTGTTTACTAATGGTACAATAAACGCACGTCAAAACCCTCCTAGGTGTGAAGGGGGGGGGGGGGTGTAAACGTGCAAACATTGTGCTGCGACTGCGCCCACACAATTGTTCTTGTTCAGCAGTCTGCATACCCCTACTCCCTAGTTTCAGTCAATACTTTCTGCACTGAACAATCTGTGAACTAAACAACTGTGGAATGGGCAGGGAAAGGTAGTTAGCTTCCACATAATATTGCTGATTGTTTTGCGGACATGAGTGCGTAGGATGGAGGTGACTGGGTTGCAAGGGGAAGGTCATATCTGGAAATTGGGAAGGGGGAGCCTGAAAAGGGACCTTTCGCTTAATGTTTCGGTTATGTCATCTGATTGTTAACTTAGAAAGACGCACTTTGATTGAATGTATTATTATGTTATTAATATTATTTACCATTGGTAGATAGTGTAACAAGAGACAACAAAAGTATTCTAAATACACTTGTATCTAGATACGAGGGTGAGGTGAATTTGCTATAAACCCTGAATCTCGCACGGTGCCCCTGCACATACTACACTGAACTTGTTACGCAGTGTCAGATAACTACACAGGTTGGGTCCGTGGCCAAGCCACTATGGACTGCCTACACTGATTTAATTTATTTAGCATGAAACGCACTCTGAGTTTGCCCGTAAAGGCCTATTCTAAATAGTACCAATCTCTTTTGTTATTAAGGGCTCATCATTTAAGGTGCGTAGCTGTGATATAATTCAACTCTTCACCGACAGTATGGAATTAGAATCGGGCAAAAATTTGTTTGTTTCCATATTAGTAGGTTTAAAATGTTGACGTTTACATTCAATAGATCGTAAGCTACCATTCGAGAAGCCGTTGTGTTGCGGACGAGTATGTGCCGTATGCTAGACAGTAATTACGGGTGCGTTCAAGAGTTGACCTTCACTGAAATGTTCAGCCATTGTGAGAGTCGGACTCAGGACCCAGGAATTTGCGTGGGAAGTCGTAAATAAAGCGTCATAAAACAAAACGATATTCAACGGACAAAACTATTATGCTTTCATTCTATTGATACTTCTTTCTGACAACTGAAGGAGAATGCGTGGCATGCCTCTATCACATTATATAAATAATTATAATATCGTTATCGATTATCATCATCAATAAAACTTGAATGGCATGGCAATTGTGCACACACAATGGATTACGGTTTCAGGACCACTTCAGTATTGATAAGAACTCGTGTCGTATGCTCATGTAGAGTCAGCTTATATTGATATTAATGAAATGACCCCAACAAAAACCTAGCCAGTATAATCCCTTTAATACACTACCATACTGCTTTAGCCAAAGAATGTACAGTCGCTCCAAAATATAGTACGATGCAAGAGTTCCGCGTTTCACGCTTTCGTTTGATCACTGCTAGTTAACTTTGACCTGTGTGGGTACGTCGTGGTATGTGGCTGTTTCCATTCACCCCGGTGCCCTCTTCAAGCATTTGTGTTTACTGGTGGTAGTGTTACGGGGTGTTTGTATCACTCAGTAGATTCGATCTCGTGATGGGAGTAACAAAAAATATTGTACGATTATGCCTTCTAATTCACCCTAAATCTGTGAGGGATTGGCTGAGAGTCCGATGCCCCAGCGAGCTGGTTGAAAAGGGCGGACGGACGTGGGTGCGGAAAGTCAGATTGGGGGGATTGAATTGGTCCCTTTTCAAAAGCGGCTAGATAAGCGAAAATTCGATTTAAATATCGTCAGAACCATGACCCCTGGATGTCCTAGGTAGTATCAGGGCGGACCTTTGGACAGTATAATGACCTACCACAATGGATTACACCATAATTACCAAGTTTTCCATCAAGCAGCGGAAGACTATAGTAATATAATTTCTAGAGGGGGTGTGGAATCCAGATTAAGTGGCCTATAGGCTATAACTTTATGAATGTACTCTGTGGCTAATGTCGGAGGTTTGCTTATTGGCAGTTCTTCTAGAGGCTGCGGCACCATAAGCTGGTGATAGGTTTTACCATGAGGTACTGACGTTGTCCCCCCTCCCCTTCGCCGAAACGACTTGTCCCTGTTACATTCCTGACGCTTGACCTGGATCCTATTATAGAATACAATTGGAGTGACGTCGGCCATTGCCCCAAGTTAGCTGTGTTATAGCCTGTTTGGAGTTCTCTAAAACAGGACGGATTGCCAACATTCAGCGATGCATTCACACTTTGGGTTCTTTACATAGGGTATGGATTAACACTGTCGGGTTAAGACGACTGTTGGTCTCGTTGGTATACGACTCTTGGAGCAGCGCGGTTCTCGGCTGGCATAGTGAGTTTCAACCGGAATGTGGCTTCGTTTCTCTCATACCTCGCCAAACGATACTCTGTAATTGTCGGCTGAGTGAGGTCGATCAACATCGAAGGTCGACGGCATAAACTTTCCCAAGAATTATACAGTGCATCTTTGTTTATTTTGGTACACGCTAGGTTAGCACGTACCGTGTAACTGCAATAGGTTGCCTCACATCTGTAACTGCCTACAGGATTGATACGCAATTACGACACATGGACATGGTCGCCTGGAGATTTGATTGATTTCCTATTGAAGTATCAAGTGGAACTAAGCGTAGTATTTTCCAGGTAACACTAATTAGTGCACTGACAGAGCCACAACATCCCCGTAGGAATACGTAGCTTGACTGCCTCTCACCCCACTCAATTTCCTCTATCGGTTGGTTACTACGGAGTCTCATTCTTATTTGGTTCTCTGTGTATAATGTCGACTATAGTCTATTGCTTGGAAACACGATAGTACGCAAACTTGTTTGTGACGGGATAGAACTCGGTTTCGTTTTTGCCTCTCAAGTTCATTCGGGGTTAAGATACCCCAGGCGAATGTTACTTTGTTTCTATTGGAAGGCAAGCATTGCTTCATTCTTCCCACTGTAATCCGCACCGTGGAAGGCAGAAAGCTTCTCTTGCTATGTCGGGTAGATTAACAGTAAATCCCGCCTGTCGTTCATTAAGCACCCATGTTTGCAAATTCCAGCGGCCCAGCCTCAGAACTTACTCGACTACGAGAACAGCGCCTGCCTTGGAATATTTTTCACCTTCCCTGTTATTAAAATTCATTGAATTTATTGTGGCAAGCTTCCCAGTTACCAGAGTTGAACCTAAATGCAGAACCTTTCTTCACTTTTCAGTATGCGGACCTTTTCGCACATTGCATACATTGACTCGGTGATCACTGGCAAATTGATGACTCTTTTGATCGCTCGTATTTCCAATGCTAGTAAGAGGAGAGGGAGGCTGGAGTTGTATGATAATGCCTACAATGAAAAATAAAAAATACTATTGTTCAATTGTTTTGTTTCCTCCTCAGAGCCCAGAGCCATTTTCTCCTACCAGTACATTCCCGATGAACTTTGAGCAGAGGTGGGGGTCATTTTGGACTAGACGAGATGGAGAATTCAAGAGGCAGACGTCCGTTCCAAACCTTCAGCTGATGAGATCCCTGAGCCTCACTTCTAAGCCAGCTGACTTGCCCGGTTTTGGTAGCGATTCCGTATTCAACAGCAATAATATCTTCGATAACAGTAAGGACAGACCACGTGACCGTGCTTTCAGCGAGAACGATCGAAACATGCGGAACAACGCACAAACTCAACAACCGCAGCAGCAGCCACAGCAGAACTCTAACCGCTACAAGACTGAGCTTTGTCGCCCCTTCATGGAGAACGGAAAGTGCAAGTATGGCGACAAGTGTCAGTTCGCTCACGGAAGGCACGAAATACGAAACCTACAGCGACACCCCAAATACAAGACAGAACTCTGCCGCACCTATCACACGGTCGGGATGTGTCCGTACGGGACCCCGTGTCACTTCATCCACAACCCAGGTGAGCGGAAGGGTTGTGCCATGTCTCCCAAGCAGCGCCGTGAGAGGACGGTTGAGAGGCCCAGGCTGTTGCCCTTCAACAGCATGCCTCTGGGGTCAACCGGGGACCTGACGCCCCCTCCCAGCGTGTGTGATAGCCCCTACTCGCCGTTTGGTTTCCCCGACACGGAGGATCACCTCCTAGAGGCCCTGAAGGCTAAAGCAAGAGAACTTGCGACTGGAGAGCAGTCCGACCTGCTCATGTCCACGCGGGGATTTTTGATCACCGACCTCCAAAGCCCTATCTCCTCGGCGCCACCCTCACCTTACATTCCTAGTGGGCCGAGCTTCATCGACGTGCAGCTGAAAGATAACGTGTTTTTCTCGGATGGATCCAACAGTAAGCCCCCCAGCCCCGTCTCCTATCGGCCGCCCAGCCCGCCAGACTCCGACCCAGAAACCTACTCTGATCGGTCAACGTCACCCCCAGGACAGCCGGCAGGAGGCTCCCCATCTCCGTGTGATGTCATGGAGGGGGAAGGGGAGTATCGGTGTGAGGGGTACCAAGGAGGCATCGTCAACTCGTATGGCTGGCCCTCATGACATGTCTCCTTTCAAAGTTTGGGCATACTGATAGCCTCGACCACATTAGTGAGTCTGTACTCGCTAACTGTTAAGCGTTGTGAATGTGCTACTCTGCTGAAATATATTTGGCATCCCTTCCTGATGTTGACGTCATTGTTATTCCTGCATTTAGGAGAGAAGTGGATTTTCTGTCGAAAGAATAAATAATTCTCTGATCATTGAGGCCTGTGTACGTACTCTTGTCATGCATCGCAAACTGACTGAATCATTATTTTCGAATTGGCCAAGATTGTAGACTGGGCTAGCAGTCTGCCAATGAGCGGAATTGGCAGCCCCATTTTTCACTTCGAGGCGGATTCCTGTGGAGTGGTATATTCCTGCCACTGTTATGAAGGAGAAAAAAGACCGCCACTAACCTCCAAAAACAGTCTCATAACGAAACTGTAAACTAAAAAAGAAAAACTGAATGCAATAAACTATCAAGCTTACTATAATATTTATTAGTAGCCTATATTAATATTACTTTATTATTATTATTGTCTTTTGATGTGTTTGGTTTCTGTGTACGAGTCATTGCATTTTATTAGTAATCATAACTGCCTAGTAATGACTTCAATCAGATCAATTGTTCATATATAGTTTAACAATATATAACGTTTGTACATTGAAATGCGTTTTCCATGATTGAATTGTTGCAATGTAATATTTTTTTCGGAAATTATTATATAAAGAAAAAAAATGAGAAAAATAGCATTCCGTTGGTACCCAAATTACCATTGTTCGAGATTTCGAAGGAATTTGACATGAAACCTTGTATTTTTAAGTTATTCATATTTATTGAAGACGAAGAAAGCAGACTTGTTGTGCAGTGTTATTTCGTTAATTTGTTAAACGTCTGTATTTATCCATGTTTCTTCCCTATTCTAAGACAGATTTAGCTCCAGAAGCGTTCCATCTAAATTATGATTTACTGTTTGATAACTCAGTTTTTTTTTTATTCCCCCCTATAAGCGATGATTCCATGAAAAGTACTTAGTCACATTTTTTTTGTGAAGGGATTCGAAGCTGGCGTTTTTTATGTACATTTTTTTTTCATCAAGTGCAACGTGCCTTAACTTTTCCAGGCACTCTTTCTCACGTATAGCCCATTGCTTGCTATTTTCTTGGTAATATTACCTATGTGTATCTGGCAGAAGGCGGATAATCTCCCCAATATACGACGACGATCAGATGGGTGAGGGGGGGCTCCTATAAGCTAATTGGTTCTGCATTGAACACAATTAATTGTGTTCAATGAAGCTTCCTCAGTCCTCACCTTTGAATTCCCTTCCATACCATTGTTGGCGCATTCGCACTTCCCCGCGAGAGAAACAGTATCCAGGCTGCTCAGTCCCGTGAATCGTTTCTATTTCGAGTTTTCCGCGGTGTGCCTCTGCTTACCGTTCGATGTAGCGGCCTATGCCTGTGCCTTTTTTACATTCCATCCTAAGTCAGTTTAGTGCCCAAGATTTCAGAAAAGTTGAAAATTCCGACAATACAGTAATGGTTGGGCGTTTGTGTTAGCTGATAATACCCCCAATCCTGTTTTAGGGTTTTCCATTCCAAATTGAGACCCCCCTCTCTCCTATACGTCTGTGGAAGGTTCAGCTGGTCACGTCACGTTTGTGTATGACAGACTTTGATCATTATGTTCAACCACTCAGTTCGGTAGGCGCTATCATTTCATTCCATCATATTCATTCGGTTTTGACGTTTTAATTCTGTAAGATGACGTTTGTGTTTTCTTATTGCCTTTGCCGGGCGTGGGTTGGAAAGTAGAGAGGTTGTAAGGTTCTATGCTGATCTTCATATTACATTAGAAGCAGCAACAATAATGTATTTTCTATCGACGGCGATTCCATTGTTTAAATAGATCTTCACACAACATAGTGTCACTATATTAAGTGGTAAAGAGACGCTACGCCTCAGCGTGTGTGCTCGGATTGCAATTAGAACACCCCCTCCCCTGCAGCGCCATTATGCCTTCCTTTGAAATTGAAGGGCCTATTTCTTATTTGCATTCTCGCGAAGCTAGGTCGTAGGAAATCCCCTATCTATCCGGAACTAGTCTATTGTCTTCCCCACCCAATCATCTCACTACTTGCGATGTTTTGTATCAGGTGCTTAGAGTGCGTGTACCTATTTGTAGCGAGAGTGGGACTTAGCTTAACGTCTTCTTGCTTATATTTCAATCTAACTTCACCACGATCATTCTGCACACCAAATCTACTCTTAATCCGATTTATAAGAGTCAATGACAATTCTGGGATTGTTCCGTGCCTTACTGTTGTTTTTCTTTATTCTATTATATATTGAAAGAAAATTTATACTGAAAGCGTGGATGTCCTATAAGGATGTGTGCATTTTCTGTACAAAATTATTAATGTTATTGTTGAGAGAGGAGGTTCACATTTAAAAGACGAAAAATAAAAAAAAGGGTTAAACAAACTATTCACAGCTTTCTTCTATTCAATACATACGGTCATAGTTTTGCTCCAGTCGTATGATGCTCACAATGTTGATGATTTTTTTTTTATTCCTTGACGAGGGAAGGAATGCAGTCATGTCGCGCGCGCGTGTGTGTGTGACACCTGGTTTGTGAACACAATAACTTGACCGAACTGGATGGATGAAGCCCATAATTGTATGTGGGTTCCCCATGATGAGTACAGGAACCGGATTTTTGGGGTCAGGTGAAAGGTCAGTGAGGTCACCAGAGGTCAGAGTCTGTTAAACAAACACGACCGTCAGATTGGTTGGTCAGATCAAGTTGAAATTTGTTTGTATAGCTTCCCGTGAGCAGTACAGGAACCCTTTCGTTGTTGGAAGTGAATTTTGGTCAGAAATAGGAAGTTTGTGAAAGTCGATTTTTTGGCTCCGACCCCACCTGGATGGATGAAGCTCATACTTGGCAGTGAGTACATGAACCCCATTGTTTTTAGGTCAGGTAAAGGTTACCTGAGGTCAAAATCTGAAAATACTAAACACAATAAGTCCAGAATGCTCGGTCTGATCAGGTTGAAATTTGGTGTCTAGTTTTCTTAGGAGACTACAGGAACCCTATTATTTTGCGTTAAGGTCCGGGCAGGGTGAATGTTGAGTCAAAAATAGATAATTTGGTAAAAGTCCGATATTTCTGGCCATGTGCTGAATAACTCAACCCACTGAAGGATGACGATTCATTATGGTATGTGAGTGTTTCCCCATGAGGACATGGACCCTGTTGTGTTCTTGGGTCCGGTCAAATTTTGGCAAAAATTTCAGCTTTGTAAGCCCAAATAACATAACATAATGTGAAAAAAATTGATAATTGGCCAACTCTAGCTGGTGGGGAGCATGATTCGACCCCACCGGATAGAGGGACCGTAGCTCACATACTGGTATGCCTGTTCTCCTGATGAGAACATGAACCCTATTGGTTTGGGGTCAGGTTGGAATTGGTTGTGTGGCTTCCTTATCAAGAGAAAAGGTACCCTGTGAAAGATGGCTGAGAAAAAGGGATATTTCAGCTTGTTAAACGTGATAACGAGACCCCACGTGGATGAAGGCTATAATCGGTATGTGTGTTCACTATGCAGCTATGATGGCTGCATTTGTTCCCATTATTTTGAACGTTAGCTGAGAGGTCAACGGAGCTCAAATTTGAAATCCTTGTTGACCCAAGAATGTTTGGTCTGATGAGTTGAAATTAAGCGTGTCGCTTTCTTATCAAGAGTACCGGACTCTATGGCTTGATCAAGATAGCATCATTTCTGTGGAAAATGGGAATTCCATTTGCCTTGTGTCTGGCCATAGCTTGTCAGAAATGAGTCAAGGAATCACTAAGCCTTTTGGCTTTCTGGTTTATTATTATGATCTTCAGTCTGATGTGCTGCGTTTTATGCTAGCTCGCCAATTCACAATTTAAGCAGAAATTCACTCACCAACCTTTGCGTATACTGACGGTATGCAGTGTAGTGGTCCGAGCACCTGTCCCTCTCAGTGGTCTAGAGAGAGAGCGTAATGACTTTCACCTATAGCCGCCGTGCGTTGTACTTGCAAAAACAATGTGTAGGGAGCCGGTAACCAGTGCCCTTTCAGGCCCCCGCCCCTGAAGAAGGATCAACCCCTTATCGATGCTTGCGCTCCAAAGGTGTGTCTATTTCACTAGGGTGATTTCGGTCTGAAGTCCATACCATGTATTCCTTAAGCGGGGATCTTTGACAGTCTGTGCCTTTGAATGACACCCTGCCATCGCAGTAACCTCCCGAATTCATTTCATGAGAATTTCATTTCTGTGTGCTTTTCATTGCCATCTTGGTGATGTTTGTGTCCCAGTAAGAGCGCTGACAATCAGACGAATATCCATGCAAGTGCTAATCACGCGAATCGGTGTTCTGATGAAAGCGGCGGTTTGCGTGCTTACATGCGGGTTATGTCAGATGAAGACGGTGTATGCGAAGAATGCTTCGAGACGGATATTGGGCTTGAAAATGGCCCCCTCGCCCTCCCATGATCCGAGTATTCTGCCTATGCATCTCTGTGGGTAGTTGGCTCTATTCAAATCAAGATTATGGTATCATCGCCGGGCACTGGAAGTGTCCGGGGATGATCTTGGGTGTGTAGCCGCCGCTGGAAACTTCAGGCGTTATAGCACAATAACGCTCCAACGCTATATCCGATTGATCTGAAAATGGGACACGTCATGTCCGCCCTACTGAAATCTTGAATGAGTTCGAAAGTGGGCTTCACTGCAATGCTGCATAATTTACACGAAATGTTAAAGTTAGTCGTATTTGAACGGAGCTTGGTGCATAGGCACTATAGTTGAATCCGAAAAATGTGTAGGTCAATTCAAGGTCATCTGAGGTCAAATTTGCGATTTTCCGAACTTTTTCAGATTTGAACGAAACTTGATGGATGGGGCTATTGTTCCTGACTAAAGTTAAAGGGTCATTCCAAGGCCATCGTGGGTCAATTTGCATAATTTATGTGACTTGGTTTTTGTAACTTCCATGGATTACAACGAATCTTGTGGATGAAGGCTATCTCTGTTTCTGACCAAATGGAGGGGTCTTTAGGGGTGTTCTATCTTAAAATTAGAGATGGCCACTGGAAGTCGAGTAAAATGTTTCTAATTTGCATAATCTAAGAATTTAAGGTCAGTTTTCCACAAATTCCTTCCGACAAAAAATTGTCCTTAATTTGAAATGCCACTGATTAGTCGCCATCCGTAGTAACCCAGTATCAGGTACAGTATTCTATGTCACCACAAAAAACAACACCAAAGGAAATGTTAGAACAAAACACCACTAATCAAATAAGATTCAGGAAAACAGAGTTAGGGTAACACTCTCAAGAGTCCTTTTAGATTAGTGGTCAACATTCTGTGACACGATCGGCAACTTGCAATTTGCTCTCTCTAGACCTCTAAGATGAGGTTGGTTGAAACCTGCTGAGGCAGATGCGAATAAAAACAACCACTGATGTGGAAAAGACTAACTCAACATCTATCTACATGAGCTAGTTCCGCGAATTGATTTCTCATAAACGTGCGTGCTCAAGTGATCGCATTCGGCAGTACTAGAATGAATACGGTTTGTGTCAATGGGCGAAAGACTCCATTGACTGTAAGCCCGGGCAATGGTACTCGCACTTGAACATGGGGGTAACTGTTCGAGCTCGGAGCTCGGAACTAAAACAAGGCTCTCATAGAGGCAGAAGAACAGGAGACGCAATTCTTCCTCTGTGCAGCTGTGTCAGTGTATATAGGTATGGGGGGGGGGGCTATGTCTACCCCGATACCCACTGGGGTCGCCAGTTGCTCGCCTGATGTCTTCAATATCGCCATCAGGCATTCCTTCATGAACGCCTCCCGCCGCAGATTGGATTAGAACGTAACCCACGTGTGTCCACTCTAAAACAAATAATTCAATTCAATTATTTGGTGGAGAGTATGTTCGTTGCCATTTGAGTTCGTACTGCTCAGAAGAAAAACGAAGGGCAAAAAAAGAAAGTTGAAGTAAAGTTGAACAGTACCGACCTGACACAGCTACTAACTAAGCAAGTTCAAGATGGAACATGAAGTTCGATGGTCTGATATGATGGGAAGAAAGTGCCGTAAGGTTTCTTCGTTGGCTGTCTTGGAATGAGATTCACCCTCGCGTCCTAGTGTGACATGTTTATGTAAAGAGGACATACCGTACACTCATTTCACAAACTCGACCCCGCTTGAAAACTCTTTTCTCCCGATCAGTCGATAACTCATTTTTGTCTCAAGTTCAAGAAGAGAATTGGCGATCACTTCGTCGTGTGTGTGTGCATGTTTGTATATGTGTATGTGTGTCTCGTTTTTTCTGTCCAGCAGGTTTCTCCGAAACGGTAAGACTGCCTTGTGATAAAATGCTGTTCGTGATATCGGGTGGGTATACGATTCGAATTGAATTTGGCCACATAAGTCGCTAATTAAGTAGGTATTAGCCTCTTTTTTTATGTAATTTATTGTTTGAACTCATTAGCAAGATTATGGACGAACCGTATAGGAGCTCTGGTGATTTGGTTTGGCACATAGGTGTAGGATATAAGGTAGATGAATTGAGTCGTCTAATTTGCATAATTTATGCGAAAATTCAAAAATTTGTCGGACGTCGGAATTTTACGAAACTTGGTGAATATGGTCTACTTTCAGTTTCAAAACTTCTTTTACAAGGATTCGGGGTCACTGTTAGTTCCGAAACGTGTATAATTTGCGTAATTTATGCCTAATTTTTTTTTTTTTCTTTGAACAGCGGGTACTGACTATTTCATCCTATCCTGTCTGATCGCATAATTAGGCAATTCCAGTCATATTTTCCATAAAACTTATTCTCCTTTGGTAGAAATGGTAAAAATCAGACCTTATGAATTTGAAATTGGTCGCTGATTAGCAGATTAGTAAGCTGTTGTCTGTTAGATGCTAATACAAATCTGGAAGCAACCATTTAATGCTGTTGCATGGTGAACCTGCATGCTGACGAAGTAGAAACTCACTGATCGGCAACCCGGCGAGACACTGGGGCGATTGACTTGTTATTGGTACGGACTGTTTTATGGAAAGAAAAGAAAAACTTTATTGCCTCTAGTCTATATAGTTGAAAATTGGCATGATTTCGGGTAACATTCTCTCCGAAAAGGCAATCCCACTGCTGATATTAAAGCAGGTGAGGACTTCACTTCTATGGCAGTCGAGTGAAAAACAGATAAATAAATACTAGAAAATGAAATTATCATTGCGTGGCAACACTGAAAGGTCGCCACAAATCTTGGCAAGAATAATGCCTCGGGGGTCAACTGTACACACCCCTTATTCCTTCAGACAAGGAACGCAAATAAAACACTTAGCGTCCCCGGGGCAACTGTTACACCTGTTGGGAACCTTCCTTACCAATCTACTCGGTCCCCCTTTACGAGCCAACTCGGGGAAACGCTGGAAAAAGATAATAATTTCATTCCCCGCAGGGACACATAATAATGGGAGCTTATTTCAGGACGATACAGTATCACAATTTGCGGCAATCAGCTGCAGCTTTGTAACCTGTTGGTGATTGTGGCCGCATGATTCTCGCTTCTCATTCTAGATGTTTACCGAGGCACAAGATCCAACTTTAAGGGGCATACTGGACCTGTAGCGCTATTGGCCTATGTCTCATTGGTTCATTACTTGGTCGCGCGAGCGATTGATTGATCGATAGGTTGATTGTTGATTATTTTAATTGTCATCGACCTTGATATTGTTCAACTCTAACCGTGCATGACACGGATATGTGATGAGTTCTCATTGAGATGAAACAGTTTTCTCTTTTAATAGCCGGGAACTTTTGGGGGAGGAACGCCGTTGTGAAAATTTTGAAAATAGATGGCGAACATATTCGGGGAATCCAGCTGGCATATTTGGTTACAGTTTTGCGCGCAAACAGACTGGTAACACCTCCGTAAAGTTGAGAGCAGTCTCTGCATGCGGAATTCCGAGAGTATGTGGCTCCCGCGTGGAGCCATATTTATAACGTTTGCGACAATGGCGAATTACAGACGTGGCGCCCATTCCACCACCCATTCTTCCACACCTTACATGTACGAACCACACACCACATAAAACATACACACACGCACTTACATACACACTACACTTACACTGGTGCGTAGGTTTGCGTTTGAGAATAGCGCTATTACGGGTCGAAGTATATTAGATAGGTATATTTACATTTCAACACTTGGAGTTTTCGTAGTACGTGAATTCGGGATAGGATCTTTCAGTAGTCTTCTCATACGACAGAGAAGGGGGAGAATTGAGACAAGGGAGACACAGTTGGTATGTTGCTGTTATATAGCCTGTGTAGGTCAAGCTAATTCTCAACCCTAATACGGGGTATGAGCAATTAGACTCAGAAGACAACAGGACACGTTATAAATCATTAGCGTACACGTGATACTAGCACTGAGTAGTCAGAACACCAGATAAGACCCCATAGCAGTGAGGACTCTGGTTTGTCCTTCTGCCTACATCAAGTTATCTGGTAATCGCGACGAGTGGCTAAGATTACATATAAAAGAGATAAAAAAGACCCAGCTGACCGAGTAGGAAAAAAATAATCGCCATTGCAGTTCCTTTCGAATCTGGGGTTGGAAGATAGGCCTATACGTACCAGCAGATAACGTTTCTGCATCCACGTAGACATGTATATAGGCCAGGGAAGGCCACACCACCATGGAATTCCATTATACATGCACAAAACAAAAAAGACTGAGGGCCAACGTGCATAGGCGGGGCTTTGGATAAACGGATTTAATTCGGGAGTGATGAAACTACCTGAAGTGGGTTCGTGCTGGGACTGGCCATGGCCTGTATCGAGACCATGAATTCTGATGTGTTATGCTCCACCGAAGGTGATCCAGCTGACCACGGAAATCCTCAGTCAGAAATTGTTGAGGTTCCAGTTTGGGGTGTGGAAGGACACGGGCGAAACTCGCCTACTGTCTTTTCGAAGAGCGCCTTGTGTAACGACTACGAGGCAGGGTTGAGAATTCCAAGGCTCACCTAGGGATCGCCTTAACGTCGCATCCGACAGATGAGGGGAAAAATGTCGCTTTCCCTCGTGCAGGCCACTTCTCCGCCGAAAAGGGGTGGTGTGAAAATTGGATCTGGGAGCGACACCGGTTCGACCATGGACCTCAGCATTGCGGCGAACATTCTAAAAACCTTTCCTCTCACCTCTCTGGAGTTTTGCAGGGCGGGTGGCTTGGGCCTGGGTTTGTCATGAGCCGCTGTTTTGTGGGTCGTGTAGGCCTGGGAGTGTTGCGCTGCTCTGCACGCGTCCGCACCGCCCTGCGCGCCCCCCGCCGAGATCTAATGATACCAACAATATTATATGTTGCAAATAGTAATTAGATTGATCTCAACGGTTTCAGCAAGCGATAGTGAGGCTTGTTTTGAGGCTCATCAAGGAACCCTGAATCCGTGTTGATCGGGATGAGCACCAGGGCGACCACTACGCCTTCTCTCCACTAGTTGCTCAGGTAATATCAAAGCACTGATCCTCCAAAAGGGAAAATCAGTGAAATTCCGAGGGGATCCGACCACTCAACAGTTAAAACCGATAAGTAACTGATACAAGGGACTGACGAGACTTATATTATTGCAAATACCCAGTTTCAAACCCCACAACCCCAGACAGTCCACTGCATTACAGCAGAACATGAAAGTGCAGATGGAAGGCCTCGCCCATCACAACTGGCAAGTTACAGCCACCGTGGAAAACGTTGGAGACTGCTGTGGACTCCGAACCTGGAATGTGTGCTCGCCAAATCGTCACTGATACACCTGTCATCGTTCGCCTCCAAAATAGTGCATCTGGGTCCATGGAGTGCGGTGGGCTGGGCGGTTTGGAGTATGTAGTATGTATGTATTGATGTACTGTATGTATGTTATGTATGTATGTATGTATGTATGTATGTATGATGTAGTATGTATGTATTAGGTAGTCTGTGAAATGTAATACTTTGTCTTATACTAGATTGCATCTGTGTCAGATGGTGGCTAATGTACTTCTGTAACTTTCAGCAACCACTATTGTCCTGATCACGGGAGTTTGGGAATGCGCTGCCCTATACCACATCGGTCTTGGGCATGCGTGGTCTTTCCTCCGGGATAGGAGGGGGTGCAGTAGGCGCTGATGAATGTGGCATTGATCTTCAAGTTGATGACACAGAATAACCCACGACCCATACATAGCGAAAGTTAAGGCCTGGTGGCAAATTCGGCGTGATCGGCGGAGCCACCGATCGATGTTTCACAACACAAAACGCGCCCCTTTGATCGAAGTTGTAATTAAATCCATGTTTCAGAAGGTTTCTCCTGCAATTAATGCCTTCGGGGGTACCTAGGCCACCTTCCCTTCACACCTGGGTATTGTAAACATATTCGTTACGGCTGTCCATGTCATCGTTCATAAAACATGGGCCAGTACAGTTCAGTAGGGGCGGCTACGTAAGACGCCGCCGAGCCCATGGATGAAGAAGGGATCAAGTGTCTATGACATACTACTTCATTTAAATAAGCGAATGCTTATTGTTATATAAGAATACACGTTTACCGTGTCATATGTCCAAACAGCCCAAGTGTGCTATCATTACGTAACCGAGGGGCTATGTCGACCCGGTGATCTAAATTGGCAACTTTGATTCTTCACACTCACAGGACTGCAGGGTCATGATAGGAGGTATGTCCTATACGCTCTGCAAGGCTTGACATAGGGCAATGTGCGACCAAGTGGGACAACTCGCCAACGTTTCACAATTTGCTGGCGTACATAGCAATTAGATAGCATGGAGGTATAATTGCCATGATGCGATTGAGATGGATTAAACTCTCGCGCCTGAGCTTCGGCTGTGGATCGAGAAGTGTGAGGTCGAAATCCCACATACGATAGCACCTCACCGACGGAGCCCTGGGACGAGCACTTTATCTTCAGCCCGCCAGGTGTGAACTGTGGTCCTGAGAGAATACAATCGACGTCTATACGATATATGAAAAACCTAGGATCATGTCAACATCGCCATACGTCTTTTTAGCTGCGGGTAAACAGCTCCACAAGTCATCATGTCTCTCCGTCCTTTCGTTCGTTCGTCGTTGTCGTCAATTATGTTCGTCACGTTCATTCGTATAACCTTCGAACCGTAAATGCGATCTGGTTGAAACTTGGTGGGTGGATGGAGCATGCCAATGGCTAGGCAGAGTTACAATTTTGTTCGCATAAGCCGTGCTTAGATTCAGTTAAATCCAATTATTAACCCAATTTCCGACCAAGCCTTACCAGTGAACTCCCTGTGAGGAGTGGTTGGTGACATTATTCCTCGAGCTGCAGACATTGAATGCTTGTATTGGGGAGACGTTTAATTTGTCTGTCAGCACTGAGGTGGCACAGGGAATGGCGGGATTCCAACTGTTCACTGTACAGGCCTAGGAGTTGGCTGGGTACACAGTATAAAGTTGGTTGGGTAAATATGCTAATATACAGGCCTAGGAATAGGGTCATTAGGCTAATGTGGGTTAGATGTTCCAAGCCATTCTAAGGTTATGGACAGATGTCAGTTAAGGTCAATTGAATGTGAACACAAACAATAAATGTGGAGTGGTTAAAGAACATATGCAGTGTTTCGCCACAGGAATTTTGCCCCCCGCAGCTACACGACGTTTCGACTTGCGTTGTTTTAACGGTCATGGCTGATGCCAGATTCCGTGAATTCATTTGAGAGGCCTATACAATATACGGTGTGCATAGCCATTATAAAAATCGTTCAGAATTCTCACATTTTCAGCGCCATGTTGATGGTCTTTGTTTTTTGGCTTGTGAGTTGATGTTGATTGAGGTCGTATATAAGCTGATTATACGTAAACGAGTGTAGGGGTTGTAATTTATCCGTTTCTCATAGATTACAATACACATACATGGCATATTGTGCAAAAATGACATTGCCAAACTCGTCGGGCTATGAACAATGAAGGGCGGAAACTAAGTACACCACGTAACATGTGCCTCACAGAGCGTATGAAATGGTGTATCGGATAGGCCTACTTCTACATCAGTTTAAAGACCGAACGTAGAAGAGGCGATTATACAATAATATTTATAATTGCGTTTTTGTTTACCTCGTTGAAGGTTGGGGGTTCTGGTAATAGTAGTGCTTTAATGTGGCTATTATTGTAAGGTTCTTCCTTGAAGATTGGTTTGTTTATTTTTTAAGACAACCAATCAATCGATTTGTCAGTCATCGGTTCAGGGCGAGGGGAAAGGTGGCGGTGGGGGGGGGGGGGGAGGGGAGTGGATGACATCCCGCGGATTACTAGGGGTGTCGGTCTCTTGCATGAGAGTCAACAGGTCAAGGAAGTGCAGCGCCGCCCGACCCGAATATTCACAACTCGTGAAGATGGTGTATATTCCCCCTCTCGTTTGCTGATATAGAGGATTAGGCCCCCAATCATCAGGGACACTCGATTCTCACGTCAATGATTTGCTTGTCATGCCTCGACAGCAACACCGATTCTATATCATTAATTCTATCTCTAATAATAAAGAAGCAGTATTGTCTCGCGTCGCAACGATCAGATATAATAGCAGAATAGACGGTGCCCGGTACAACATTCTGCAAAAAAAACAAAAAACGCTTTGCGGTATATCGGAACTGATTTTCAGTGGTTTATCATATTGTGACGATATCAATATCAGATAGAAGCACTCTATCGAAAGTTGGTATTCGTTTTTGTTATCATTTCGGAGCCGTTGCATGCGCAAGACGCGACTGGTGTGCGCAAGTATTCCAAGTTATGAACCCATATAGCTGACAGACATGTGTAGACAAATCGACGGCATTAGCATATAGAGCTACTTGTTAACGACATTGGGAAATTCTTTATCGTATAGTTTCCGTAGTGGCAAAACGTTCCCTATAGCAAGCAGCATACGGTGAAAATTTTCAGAAAAACTTAAGTGAAGACAAATTGGCAGGGCAACGGGCTGCTAGAAGAAACGTTTTTTCAAACTCGAAATGAAAAGTGACCAGCCTTTATCGCACGTCATGGACGTAGTAAACTAACTAACACACCTATGTCATCGCATTTTTGCATGGTCAATGCACGTCACAGGCGTGTGAAGTAGTAACTCATCAATAAGCAAATTGTTTTGCACTTTTCCTAGGACCATGCATAAAAAAAAAAAAAACGGACACGTCAATTAAATTATTAAATGTGTACTCAGCACCCCTAAATCTCACAAAACCGGATGCGTGAGATATCATTCCCTTATAGGTCATAAAGTGGGGGAGAGAATTTGGTATGAGATCCCCAGGAGGATCGGCGCCCATGACCAGACAACTGCGAGGACTGACGTTATCTGATGATAAACCCGGCCGTCACTATATCAACCTCATTTGACGAGAAAACCATTTGGTAAATTTCTAAAGATATCTCTGTGACGTAACGATATGATAGTTCCCATACAAACCGTAGACGTCGTAGCGGAGTTGACCGTTAGAAGATAACGAGCTTATGTAGCCGGAAACCTATTCGGTCCGCTCTTTGTTTGAATTAGCCTCTGTATGTGTCGGCTTGTTCATAACGCCTATTGGAAGTGTATTTACAAGGACATATTCCTATCAAGGATTTACAAATCACGGTTACGCAGTTGGATGAAGTCCTGACAATGTTTCCTCGCATATTAACAAAAAATATAACATGATTCCTACTGAGAAACAGAGCAGAACGGAATAAGGTGTTTAGTATTCACATGGTTTAAAAAGAAATATGTGAGATTTATTTATTATGAAACTCAGTTTGGTGTTCTATCAAGACTCCAATCTATCTGATTTTTGGTTATATTCCTTGACGAAGTCAGAGCAGTTATGCAGTCCAGACAGGGTAGTGTGTGGTGTGCTGGGCCTGTGTGCGTGTGTTGTGCGGTATGTTGCATGTGAGATATAGACTGTTAACATGACTAACTCGACGCCACTTGGGAGGGATGACGTTCATACTTATATATATGATTCCCCATAATGAGTAGATGATCTCTATCGTTTTGGGGTCAGGTCAAGGTAATCCGAGGTCAAGGGAGGAGGTCAAAGTCTGAAATCTGTTAACACGATAAATCCAGGTGCCTGGTCCGATTAGGGGGTTTTTGTTGGAAAAAAAACAAAAAAAATTCCGTATGCGCTTTTATAGTAAGGAACCCTGTGGTGATTTGTTGATGACGGGGGCGTCAGTGTGAGAAAAAAAATGTGAGGAAATGATAATTTTGCAAATGTTACCTTTGTAACACGATAACTCGATCTCAGTTGGATGGAATTGAAGTTAATACTCGGTATGTGGGTTCCCCATAATGGTAAATATCCGATCGTTTTGGGTGGTAGGTCAGAGGTCACTGAGGTACAAAGTCTGAATTCTTTTAAACACGATAAGGCGAGAATGCCAGAAAGCTCCGAATTCAGAGTGGAATCATTCTCATCGAGTGGAATATCACTATAATGTACCTCTAATTGGTGATGATTCAATCAAGGGAAGAGGGACCCCCCAATCAGACCACTCATTAGTTCTCATTTAGACTTCAGAGTGGAGTGATTGGAAAAAAGAAACACAACGAATTCGTGAGGCATGATTGTTCGCAATATTGTTTTTCAACCTTATTGAAACTTTTGTGAAACCTTGAACCACCGTGGAGGCTTGTACTGACAGAAACAATATGCACGGAATTGGATTCTCCTGACATTGAGTGAGATGACCATGAAATGGTAATGAATAGAGGTCCCCTATCCGGCCATATGAACAGCCTACGTGCCTAATTGGAACTGTCATGGCGTTTGCGTTTAGCAGTCTGAGATATCGCGCTCACGAGGGAGTGTCGCACAGCAAAACGCAGCACGCGACACACACACAAACACCTACACACACACCACACACACACACACACACACAAACACGCAACACACATACACACGCGGCGGCCTATATACATACGCGCATAAATGTACGCGCGTGTGTCCCCTTATATAGATTTCTGTCGCTTCCGGCAAAGAACGAAAGATCTGTTCATGAATAGTAAGAGGCGGTTCTCAGGTCACACTCCACTACAACGATCTCCGTCCCCATCGTATCAGGAGTATGTTGGTCCCATCCATGTCAGATAGGAATGATCACGAGGCCTATCGTTTCTATCCTAGTCATGTGCAGAACGTTATTCGACAGACTTCGCCTCATGCAGTCATGCATGTGAAGTTCCTCTCGGAGTTGAATGGGAAACCGGGCATATTGAACGTCATAAAACATCAGAGGGTCTGACGGAGGACTGAGAGAATGGATGAGACCGCTTATTTATCGTATGACTGTAAAATAGTAATCAAGGTTTACGTCATAATTTGTTCATGTGTTTTTTTCGATAGTCAAATTCTATAGTCACCCACTCCCATATTTATGACCTATCAAAACCATAACTCACCGCAGTCACGTAGCGTGTTTTTTAAACTCAGTGACTTTCTGAATATATTGGCACACACCATCGAATATAGTTTTTATGAACCAACTCACGGCAAAAGCAAGTTTCGGTCAATGACGTCAGCTGGCTCGCTAGTATAGGCGGTACACTGCCCTGACGAACTACTTTTAATTGAATCAGCTCAGTTCACCCATAATATCGGTACGCTAACTTGTGTCAACTTGCGTCAACAGACAGTAAAGGATGCATGGCCTGAATCTTGTTTGGTTTGTTTGCTATACAGTAACACTGGTTTTCAACGGGCGTTGGTTGATTGCTGGTTTCCTTACTAATTCGAAGTCGTTATTCAAGCTCCAATTCGTTGTTGAGGTACACCATACGAACTGTAGGTCAGTGCTGTGGCCTGGGGGAATGATCTGAGGCTAATTGCCATAGTATACAGGCCTCATGTGTCATTTGAAGCAGAAAGACGGGGAAAATAAATCCTCAATTGAATGCCTTAGGTCGCATTCTATATCGGTTGTAAGTTTTAACTTTCAGATTCCACAAATATTATGTTACAGGTGGCGTGTTTCGCATTCATTGACTTTTTTTTACAGAAGATTCGACACATGACCTTCCCCCGATTGGCATTGGAATGGGGTTTTTGTAATAGATTGTTGTCAGATTATTCGCGCCGTATCGACTGAAATTCAGGCCAAGGGTCAAAATGTTCGTATCTAGCATACCACCTAGCAAAATTGAATTCAAACTTCAAGTAGAATTTTTTCCCTGAGTAGAACTGAATTAGCACTTGAATCGAATTGATTCGTACGAAGGCGGAACACTTCTACTATGAAGGTGGAATTGTATTCCACGGCATTCGAGTGGAATTCGGGGTAATGTCTCGAAGGGCTCGCCAACGGCCCTATATAGAGTCCACCTCGCCTTGCACGTCTTGAATGCTAAAAGCCTGTTTTGGTTGAAACGGCAAAATGTGATTATATCCTCTTTAGTATAGATATAGAGTTATCAATCGAGAACTTACGGCTACTTTTAGTATCAACTAGCATGGTACGAAACATTTCTCAAGATGTAGTGATGGTCCATGCAGCTGCTGTCGTATATACACATGTCGAATACAATATAACACGATTACCCATGCACATTATGAAAGGCGTGAATCAATATCTACTATTAACCATTTTGCTTCATGGGGGACTTTGACGCTCATAAGAAGAAGTCGGGTTATAATTTATCGTTGCTACGAGTAAACCAATCTCGCCCAGGTGTGTCTAATACGGCGGCACTGGTTGCGAAACCGTCTCGTAAACCATGAATCCCAGGCATTTGGTTCGCTAATGCGCCATGTGGGCGGAGTGGGTCGTATTGTATCCGGCAATATCATTTTAAATGACAACTACAAGAGGAATAATAAAGAGGCTAAGATATTAGCTGGGAAAAACTGAATGCCTCAGTCCAAACCCGAGATTCATGACGACTTTCCGTCATCGGAGTTACAGTACAATTGAAGTTTGTGCATGTGTTTTGTGCGTAGATCGGACGCATCATCAGCATACTAAATGATTCATACTTGCACAGCCCTGTAATCTCCAATCTTTGTTCTCTATTGCAGTCACTCCTTGAGTTTCACTTCGAAAACATTTATTTACATGGCAGTCAGAGGACGCTGTAGTGGGTTTGGTAAGGCTTTGGTGGTACTTTAGTGTTCGAAAAAGAGGACCACAGACCTTTCTGCTAAAATGTTGACTTATTCAAACAGAATGAGACAATGAAATACATCCATAATTTCCTCCTGTTTCGGAGTGTGACGTCATGCGTTGCATTGCGCAATTGGGATTCTCCCTCATTTCTCTGCATAATGGACCTAAACTTTGGGAGGTGCCAATCACTACACACAGGACATCATACTGCAGATAGGGTTCGGACCTAAAGATTACAGTGTTCTAATTCTCCACGTATAACCTCTGTGTTATATATCCAATCATGCAGTTGTCCTTTAAAGTCGTCCCGTGACTCCCTTCATACACCAAATACATTGCTTATTAACCGTACGGCGTTAGGCATGGCATAACTGTCTATAGTAGTCATACTAGTTCAATACGTGGGCGCAATAACAATAACTGACAATGACTGACATGATCTTAGCTTCCATTCAATCAGTCCCATCATGGCACCAGAGAAATGATACTCATAAAATACACTTTCCTGTCAAACGAGTAAATGTACTCAGTTAACCTGTCAAGTTTCATGTTAATAATAATTCACATAACTGGATACTCGGAGATCGGATTAGTGTCAGTCAGTATGAGCTTTCACCTTGACCGAATCCCCAATACTGATCAGCCCAGAGCACAATCATTCCACACGCCGATTAGCTTCTCCGTGCGTGTCCCACCCCCCGGCCCACGAGCGCTCATTCCCTCCCCACCCAGGTGCGAATTGGGTCTGTTGCATGAGGAACTGCCTGCCAGCATACTTTCGTCCGGTATCCGTCGGAGTGCTTGCAAGTCCCTCTATAATCAGGGGTAAATAAATCCTTAGAGCACCCGGTGGAAAGGCCCTATATAAGTACCCAGATTTCATATCTGTAGGCTTCATATCACTGCGCAGTCTCTCTAGCACAGTCTAGGCCTATCTGGAGGTTTCCTGTTTTAGGAGTTTTGTTGATGAAGCTTCCCAGACTTGCTTTCTCCGACGGCGCTCTAACAGTTTAAGCTCAATGACAGTACTGGAAGCAGAATAATCTGGGATTGAAGCAAGTATGTTAACTCTGACACTCTGACGGTTGACATCTCCCTGTTTCAAGTCCTTCCAGCCTCTGCTGTCTTTTGGCCCGGTGGGGAAGGGGGGGGGTGGGTTTCGTCAATCCGTGCGTACGTCTACGCAAGCAAAATTACTAATAACACTAGGAATCCCGCTTTTTTCGCCAGGTAAGGCTGCTATCCTTAAGTAATTTAAATGAACATTAATATGCCACACCCCCCATGCAAAGACAATCGCCCTAACTACTGAACTATTTCCTTCCACCATAATTGCGTTACATGGGAAAAATTATGACATTTCTTGTCTGATAATTCGGCTAACCCTTCCCCCTATTGTTCGTCATGGATCATACAGGTAGTGAACTGACGACATATATTTTACACAGGACATCAGGTACCACCAAATCCTGTTATTCGAAGAACATGTACATTTAATTTTATTATCAACCGCTTTCTTGGACATATATACTTTTTTATACTTTTCTTTCTTTATCGACCGTATTACCTAACCCTACTCGGAAAGTTGAAACAAGGGCAGTCGAACACGAATTTGCCTGGCAGCCTGAGTACGAACTGTTTGGAACCGCCCAATTGAAGACCGAACCTCTTTTCGTTCCCGATTTTGTGTATTTTTTCCGTTTCACATTTGTTTTGCTCTCGTATAGGAAACTGTTCGGAAGATAGGGCGTTGTTTACACACAACACAACTTGCGCTCCCATTATCCATATCCCATGACCTATTCCGGTTTCCAAACTACTTCCATGACTTACTAATCATTAATCAGTGAGAACCAACTTTTATCGCCGCGTTCAGGAATTTCCACGCTCAAGGGCCCAACTCGGGTTTTGACCGGCAGTCCGGGTATCACAACAACAACAAAACACACAACACCCAAACAACAAAACAACAACACCTGTTTAGGCCAGTCGCTCCACCCTAAACCAGGAATGCTGACTGTCAGCTCTTTTCCCTGCTAGATTATTAGGTTCAAGTAGCCTAATTTGCCGATTTCGGGAAACCGGCGGGTTTGTTGGGTGCTCATCTGCTCATGGGGCTTTCAATAATAGTATGCGGCACCTGTATCGACCATTCTCGGTTTTGGTAAGGGCATGCAATACAGCTGTACAAGTCAACCGTACAGGTGTGGTCAGTATAGGATGTGTCGAGCTGATTCCTTCTACAACAAATCTACCATTTCCAGATATTGCGGCATATCTACATGTCCGCTAGTGAGGTGAATAATTGCGAACAATGGTCTATCATTTCCTTGGTTAAGGAATATGAAACCAAAAGAATTATAGCCAGCGAACTCTCCGCAAATCCTAACTTTTCCCATAGAAAAAACAGGATAGGTTTAGACAGTTCTGCGATGCAGTGGTGAACTCAGTACTATACTCCACCCCTCGTTTACCTTCAGGTAACGTGACGCATAGATGTCTGGCGCTTTATCAGCACAATAGTTAGTCAAATTTTGCAACGCTCTTTCACGCTATTTTGCTAGAAATAATACTGTCTGGTGACTACGTAATTGGGCTTAAAAGGGGATCTGTGAAGCACTTTATTGACCATAAAAACAGCGTATTTGTGAATTAGCACGGTCAATGTTATACCACAAAACCACATACATTGAAATCCCGCTATTAACAAGATGGATGAAACTCAGAACAGTAGAAAGTGGACAGCAAAACACGCGGAAGCGTCCTCTACGTACCAGTAAATGCATTGGACTGTGTTGATGGCTAATAGGCTACGTATGGCATTTTCCGGATTCACTCATACCCAGAGGCTGAACTTAAAGATGGGAAAAATGCAAATTTCCCCCCATTTCATTGCTAGTTTTGATTGGCACACCAGTGCACACGTAATTGTAAGTCTCTGCTGCCTGGCTGTGGTATAGGTGGGGGGGGGGCCAGACAAAACCCACAAAACCCTGACCTCTGTTAGCCTGATTGGTATCGCTCCATACAACAACAATATAGGCGCAGGCATGAGCAACGGAATTAATTGAGCATGCGCGAGCCCCTTAGACGGAACAGAAATTATAAACACGTGTAGTCTGACTAGCATGGTGGTCTAATGTGTCCTCAAGTTTGTCAGCCTTGCAACAAATACTAACACTGCTGCACTATAGCTTACGCCGATAATTCTTGATTATTAAAATGCAACTGTCAGGCTTTGATAAGCAACAGAGGTTATATCGCGGAGAATGGTAAAAAACTGTATCTATAATCAAACCATGTTTCAATAAATGTCCTATGTGGAGTTTACTGGCCGTTACAGTTCGGTTCCATTTTTTTAAAATGCAGAGAAATTGGGGAGCATTCTAATTGCGCACATAACGCATGATGTCACACCTGGACAACTCGGGAATTAGTTATGTCTTTCATTGTTTCATTTTGTCGAATAAGTCCACATTTGCAGGAGTTCGGTTGTTCTTCCTCTCACAAAGTAAGCTATCAACACGTACCTACCAACCAACTACCGCAATCCTCTCAAATGGCCAAAGCTTTCGAAGTGAAATTAATGTGGTGAATTTCATAGAAAACAAACAACATATTGCATGATGGGATGCTTTTAAACGATCTTTCGCATACACACATGCATCAAACTTCAAAGGCCTTCAACTCCGTAACGTGAAGTGAACTTCGGACCTTGGACTGACGCATTAGTTTTTCTCCAGCTATTAAATTAGTCTCTTATACTTCGTCCTGCTTGTCCTTTACAGTTAAGTGGAGAGAGTGAGGGAATTATTCGATATAAGCAGTCGTTTAGCACACACGGATACCCCTCCTATTTTAGTCACCAAGTACAGACATCCCTGTTCTATGTTAAGGCGTGTTGTCCTTGGGCTACTAACGGATGAACATGCAGTATAACGTGGTGTACGGACTGATCACAGTATCAAACACTAAACCAAGAGTAACCCGTCTGTGATGGGATGATTCGCTTTATAGCTGTCCACGCCACTCCCCCTTGAGCTCAATTACATATTGACAAAATCGTCAATTTAGCTCGGACGTAAATTAGGGTCGTCTCTCTGTACTTAGCGTAATCCGGAAGGTTCACGTTACTCATTCACGCTTGTTGTAGCGCATCACTGATTAATATTGGGTTATAATCCGAATGGCTCATTTATTCACGGTACGGGAGCATGGCTATTATTCACTGGTAGCAGTAACAACTAACGAGCGACCAGCGTAATTCTATCATGGTCGCTACCCACGGGTCAGCCCCCATGACCGACTGCCCCCACGTGACCGATAATTTTTTAACACAAAAACTATTTTCTTTTTTGCAGTTCAGTAGATGTTCTGCAGCTGTTATTTAGCGGTATTGCAGCAGCATGTGGTCTAGGAGCTCATAATCGTACTTGCTGATAGGAGGGGTAGCCAAGAATGAGGGACGCTTCCCTTGGTTCCGACGTGACCCCCCCCCCCCCCCCGACAACAAAAGCTCTCGTACGCGCCCTGCATGTATTACACACCATGTTGTATGGAATTACAAGGATATTGGTATTACCTGTTGAGCATGCCGTTTGTCCATGTTTAGTAAATGCACAACATATACCTCTGATTTTAACATTCAAACAATTAGAAAAAGTGCATTGTAAATCATTCTCCGGAGAACGTCTTTAGGTTTAAGTGGTGACCTAACCCTCCATATGACAATGTGTGACAGTTACCCACCGTCATGGACGACGCGCCGGTTGCATTTTCGGCGTTCCTATTTTTCCCTGTCATTTTGAGGGGGCCTCTTTTTTCTCTCTTTTTTAAGAAGTTTTGTAATCTTTGTGAAAATGGATGAATCGAGACCGAGAGTTCACAGATATGGAGTTCAGTGAGTTCAATAAATGAGCCCGCTCATCTCTGAGACTGTTTTCACGTGGATGGAACTGTGGAGACCTCTATCCACCTATGCCTGAATTCACGCAGAAGATGGCGACTCGTACATCAAAGCTCGAGTAAATACACACAAACAACGCATATAACTGTACCCTCTACACCAAGTGCTATTATAGTGGCATTCAGACTAAGCCATCTGGCACTCTCGGGATTGAAGTGAGGTGTACCTTCTAATCCCACCATGCTTAGTGAATTACAAGGATTTTGGATTTACCTGCTGAGCAAGTTTGTCCATGTTATAAATGCAGACACAAGCCTCAAGGTGTCCAGTAAACCTACACTCCATATAAAATGTATGAACAGGTACGGTCCGTGCCGTATTATTACGTAGTTAAACTCGATGGAGTGCCAGCTTACTGAATGGTGAAGTCAATTTGATCTTCAATAGAAAATCCTCTCACATCTACATTGCCGCCATATGGCCTAACGACACCCAATCAGAAGCGTATCTGACTGCGGGTGGGCGCATCTGGCGCGAGCGGAGTAGACTCCCTCACAGCAACCCTCATCCTCTGCTCATGAACCTGCTAACAAGGCCCTGGCACGGGTGAAAAAAAAAAAAAACCCTGAAAGTATCGGGAAAGTTGCAGACGTGGACTGTATCGTGAAATTCCAACGGTGGCGACGGAAATGAGAAGGAATAGGTATATTGAATATGCAGGGAACAGGTGCATCGGAAACAAGCCTGTATAGAGGCTGGATATGGCTGCTGCACCACTGATCCCTCGGCCCACCCCTCGTCATTACGTTGCACCGAACGCTGGAAAACGTAATGATTCCACCTCCGGGGAAATACCCTTTTGCCCTCCCGACTTGTGCTTGAGTTTCACCAAATCTGTCGTTCGCGTAGAGTGCAACACAGAAATACTATTTTTCGGAAAGTTACTGATGTATGGATCAAGCGATCGTGGCATTTTTTTTGTTTATAGTGCATTTAAAACGAAATATACCAGAGAAAAAGTTCTGAATCCTATGATAGAGATATTACACGATTCCTCCTAAATACCCTCCAGTTAATTGTAACCTACCATTTCATATCTGTTAATTCTCCATGTGCATATGGTTAGTCTCCATAGCTGCAATCAATTTCCAAAATGCCTACATTTGAATCTGCCAGCTGCCCGTGCCGGTAGCCGATCCATAGTTTTAAACAATGTGCGTGTTGTGATTCAATCAGAGCTATGAATGATTGAAAATAATCAGTGAACTTTTCTCTGTGTATCATCCAGCGTACATCGCACAAGAATGAAAAGAGGACATTTCAATTAAGTTGAATGATTTCGCTTTCCGGTATATTTGTGCACATGATTTTTTTCACACCTCTGGAAGGTGTCGACCTAAGGTCGTGGGTTAATAGGTCCTTTTCTAAGCATATACAGGGAACCCAATCGTAGAACCACATTCGGCATCATCTAATCGTGTTTTGTTTTTATCATCTTCATTTTGTGAATGGCATATATTTCAGGATTAGGAGGTTGTTAGTTTATCGGATCAACATTACGAATAAGAATGATGAACATACGCAAACACGTGGAAGACATAGGCTTACATTGTGACTTCTACGTGTAACATGAATGAAACTCACTGGTAATTTCTCCAGTCGTATTAGAATATTACATTCATTAGTGACTAAGCTGTACTTAGTACGTATTTCATATCACGTGATATTCCGTCACACCCTTAGAAATACGTTGCATGCATGCGTCCACAGGACAAGCTAAAGTGTTAATAATAGGTACGGTATATACGCAGGGCGTGACCTCTTCTGTGGCGCCGTACTCATGATGACTGTATAATCATCTTTTTTATCGGATATTCCGTCTCGGCTAGGCTGTTAGTAAGCCGACTTATTGTTCAGTGATTTTATTCAGAAGAAGAGTTACGAAACCATCTCAATAAAGTACCTGAAATTATCACTGACAAAGCATGTCTGACGTCCTAGGTGGCTGTACGCATGGATGCCCCGAACTGCACAAACATCTATTGTTGTTGCATGACAATGCCAATATTACTCTTTTGTGGTTAGTTTGACTTTTTGGCCTTCCACGATCAAACAACGCATTCAAGCAGAGATGATTCAAGTTTTTCGAACCGTTCTATGCACGTGACGCAAAATATTGACGTCACTTTTCTTTCAGCTATTTTGAACAATTAGGAATATACTAAACAGTTGTTTACGAAACGTAATCGGCCAGGCGGTTTCATGACACTTTTTGAATAATAGCATACAAGCAAAAGTGCAATTATAGATCCTCTACGATTCTCAGTAAGTCACCTGATCTGGCCATGTTTGTATAGGAACAAATTGAGGAGATAAGCTTGGGCCAATTTTATTTTAGTTTAGAAGTGAAACATCTCGAAATACATATGACTGCTTCTTCAGTTTTCAAACTTCCATTATTTCATAGTGATTCGATAAGAAATGCCGGTGAGCGACAGGCACGCATACACACGCACGCACACGCACACACACACACAAACACACACATATAAAAAAGTGTTTAATAAATGAACGCTTTCAATCATTATTTCAATAGTACTATTGAATCAAACTATCAATTGCTACACACAAGGCATCAAATTACTGTAGGTTGTCATGAGTACAGTGTTTGGCTGCGATAAACATGATCAGGCATTGACGTTATTCAACCGTTATTCCAAGATCGGGTTCAGTCCAGTTTTCACTTCCTAAACACTGTTTTAAATACGACTATTAAACAGTATAAGCAATACATGGTTTGCGCGGATTACCTGTAATTGCCTATAATTACCATGTCTAATTTGAACGTAATGGATGCTTGCGTTTTCCGGATATCAAGCTCACAAGGAACACACACGCCCGTACACACATATACTCTGCGTGACTGCATATAGATTCCTAAAAAACGGGAGCGTCAGAAGTTTCGCCCAACGAACATGGATGTAGGAGACCGACCCTTTCATCACAGTTCTTTAGAAATATGCACCATTTCTGAAGCCAGTAGCTTTTGGAAGCTTCATGGATTCAAAGAACCAATGAAAGGCACTTGACTTTGAGCTATCAAAATCAATCAAGGTATCACAAGCGTTATGCAGGGTGACAAACAGCCAAATTCGTGCCTGCTTCATGCACATTGCAGTTGTAGGCAGATGATAGGGCCTACCAATCATGCATATTAATTGACTCAGTCTTCAACTTTTTTGCACTGTCATGACTTCTTACGCCCAGGAAGGACCCTTCGTCAGATCTCAAAACATGATGGGTAATTGCATGCTCAGTCAGTTATAATACTCTAGAATTCCACCTTTGGCCATGAATGCCTAGACCTGATACCGAAATCGACAAGGTATTTTCCTCCTCAAATTTGCAACTACCTCACCTAATTCGAAACACGATGAATGCAATAGCTAGCGATATCTTCAGATATCGTGCTGACAAGCCAACCCATCCTCACAAACCTTATCTTGTGTACCGTATATTGCACAATGTACAAATACTGGTATGTTGTGCATTATGAACAAAATAACTGGGCCTATTAGTTTAATAGGTTGTGATAAGATCAGTGTCAGGGTTAAGGTGGTGTTATGGGGAGTGTTACTATGTAGGATTTTTTCTCAGATGGTGTGTTATCTATGAAGGAGCCGGGCTGGACAAGCTTACTGAGGATGGCTCTGCCTATATTAAAGACCTTGTCATCTGGTAGCAACTGGTAAGCAAGCGACGGCGTCGTTCGATGACGTCATGGAGAAGAACCGCCTCAACGCAACTCGATAACGATACGATATAAAATCAATATGACATATCAAAGCGGGAGTCCCGATATACCGCGGGACGATATTTTCCGCCATAGTTCATATAAATGGGATGCCGGGTGTTAAGGCACGATATTGCTTGTTTAATGTAAATGACCAAAAAACAAACAAAAAACGAGGTGAGTTTGAGATTTCATAGGGTAATGACATACGCCCTTTTCACTTATCAGAGCGACTTGCTGCAATCTCGAGTGTGAGTTTAAACTTTCTCAAGCAAACAGCACCGTCCAATATCGGCTGGGTGTTGTGAAACGAATGCTCCTTTAAATGACATGGAGCATATGCCAAAAATAATAGATATTTTCCTCAGTTCATATCTGCAACCTACATACCCAATTCCAACTCAATCCACGCTTGCTTTTTGCTGATATCGTGCTGACAGGAATTCCTAAATGTGTCCTGTCATGACCTTGACCGTATGCCAAAAATAATAGGATTCGTCCCCCTGTTTGTAACCCACATACCGTGCCTGATTTGAACTTGTTACATAAGTTCCGTTTGTTAGATATTGTTCTGACAATGGTTTTGAGGTTTGCATTCAACTGACCTCGAATGACCTTTTACTATCGCCATGAACAATAGGGTCCACCCTCAGCAAGTGCAACCCACCTGCCCACATATCTAATTTGACATTGGCACATGCTTGCGTTCGTTAAGCCTCATGTTGACAAGCTGTGGGAGGTCCGCCCTCTCACGTCCTCGAATGACCTGATACCAAAATTATATAGTTCATACTATGCATATGTGCAACCCATATACCTGACCATGAACTTGGTACATGCTTGCATTCGTTAGATTACGTGGCAAGAAGTATCACACACACACAGGCAGACACGCACAATGATACGCACGCCTCCTTGATAGAATTATAAAATTCTGCCTACCACGAGGAATACAAATATCAGGCAGTGCACTTGAAACTGTGCGGTTTGCCCTTTTCCCAGACTCCATTTATTATTTGTCATTGAAACATCACCCACTATGGAAGAATTCAGATAAACCAGGGGATCTCACCTCAAGAAGATATCGTGTCCACCAAAATAGGAATCACACCACAAACCAATTACTGCACGCACTCACCACAAAAAAACATTACGTCATTCTCCCCAGTGGCCGGGACTGTAAACTGATAAAGGTCGTGTATATATAGTCCTGACTTTGCATCATACCCGTGAAACTCCCTCTTATTGAAAGAGGCGACTATATGAATCATGAGCTTTTTCAGTTATTCGCAGAGAATCCGGGATCTCACAAAATGGTATTCATATTAAGCACCACGCCATAGCCAGCTAAAGGGATGGGTCCTTGGGTCGGGTTGTCTTTTGTCCACTTCACACTCGATCGATCTCGCCAAATCCGCTGCGTAAATATTACACCTACATGGCCATTCTTTTTTGTCGTCATTTACGACATGCGATTGATGACTATCCGCTTACCCCACTCAATAATCCACTGGGGAATAATTGGACGCAGAGAAGTCCGAACTCTGTTGAATGCTGTTTCTTTAGTTTCGACGTCGTTTCAAAATTTCAGTTAAGATCTCTATATTCATACACGCTCATGGTAATGTCTACCTTTCATTTTTTTGAAATAACAGCATTCATGGATCAGTGTATCCCTTCCAGTTTTCGGGTTGGGAAAGGCTGTGTCTTCTTAAGTTACTGACTTCCGTGATTTGATTTGATTTGATTTCTATGGGGAAAGCCAATTAGGCTCAACAAGGGACCCTGGCCGTATTGATCGTTGAGTACGGGGCGATAATCTGATAATGCGACTTCTCAACTAGTGCTGCAGTCTCAGATGATATCGAGGTGTGCCATTTCCAACCTGCTCCCGAGACTGCCATTTCACGTCCCCTCCGAATGTCAGGAAGTACGACCAGTGAACTTCAGAATCCGACTCTTTTAGCACCTGGAGGGAGGGGAGTTCAAATTCAAGGTGGTTGCCCACATCCAAACGACGAGACTTATTGCACATATCTCGAAACAGTCTGACAACCCCAGGGAACCCATGCACATACCACTGCATTAAACGGGAACCGGAAGACAAGTTAGTGAGTGACGACTCCCTCCGTACATCACTAGTAGGAAAAGCGTCCCGGCAGCGACTACTGGAAGCCGAACCCGAAATGTTTGCTTGCAAACGGCAATCAACTGACATATATTACTCAGTCATTCTTCGTGTGTGGAATACATCATACGTCGTTAGGGCAACGATTTGAAACAACGCACTCATTCAGGACAGTCTCTCATCGAAAATCTGGTGTCACATTAATTACGACGTTTTTTCTTCAGAAAAGAAGGGTTACTGATCTGTATGGTTTAATAGTCTGTGAAATTCGGTTGACCACTCAAGCAACCGGCGCGATCTGTTAAGAGTTAACCGTTTAACGAAAAAATGATTTTTGCTCGATTCAATCCCCTCCCCAACATCGGTAGGACCTGTTAAACGCCACCTCTCCGTACAATATTAGCCCATTCATGACGCCGTTTCAAGCAATGTTTTCTCGCCCAGGGTTTCTGTTTTTGAATACGTTCAGTCTTTTCATGGGCATCCGCATATCCAATTCTTCGAAACGGTCCCGCCTTCAAAGCGACTCGGAAGCATGCACAGCCGACTGGCAAATAAGAGGCTTAAATCAGCCCTAGAGTTTTTAATCGGGTTCCTATTGAATAATAGGAATGTTTTCAATGTATTGCGCTATCGTATGAGGGCTCTACTTATGGATGCGAACCCCGGAGATGTTTTGGCGTTTTATAGATATCAATATAACGAGGGTAAATCTGGGAGAAGTAAAGAAAGGATTGGCCGCACAAAACTCGGCACCACAAATACCGATCGTGTTTGCATCATTGTCATTTGTATTACAAACTTGGAGGCCGAACGAACGTACACCCTGCGGGAATGGCACAACAGCGGTGTTAAGTCACGAGATACGGTGCACTATTGGTATTTTGAAAATTGCACGAACGACGGGTATATTTTTGTCGGAAAGAAAAAACAAACGTAGAAGCCTATACATAAATATAGCAGTTTAGTTGATGAATAGGAATGTTCTGCGGGGGCAGTTAATTTAGTCTGAAACCGTAAACATATTGACCAGCAAAACCACCGTTTTACCATTGTTCAGACACCCAGGTACGCCTCGGGCAAACTTCGATAGGCTGGAAGTTGCTGATGATGCACGGTGAAATGTTGGTGGGAGGGAGTGATGTAAGGGCACCAGAAGTACATCACTCTTAGGAGAGGCTGTGTAACTAGCACAACACCGGGATAGGTGTGCTAGTTAGACAGTGTTGTGTAAATTCAGGCGCGTACCGAGAGATTTGTCTTGGAGGAGGGGTTGAGGTCGAACAAGGGCAAGTGCGCCTCTTATAGGCCTAACCCTACTATTGGCAAATAAGTACAATTTATGGGCTTCTAGACACATATTGCTGCAATATTTGCTAAATAACAGCTGCAAAACCTCTACTCAACTGCAATAAATGAGTTTTTGTGTTAAAAATGTATAGATCACTTGGGTTCTGACCCCCCCCCCCCCCGTGGGAAAAGGCCTACGCCACTGTGTAAGTTGTACACAACGTTTCCTTAAAGAGTGAAGGTATATGTGAAGGGGTTTTCAGTTATGTAGTTGGTAAGGTAGTGCAGCAAAATGTGGTCTATTTCATTTCTGTCTTTTAATCAGTTAATAAGTTGATACTGCACTCCTGAATGACCGGTATCATTACATATCCTGTATATACAACGCTAAAATTTAATTGTGTTCCATATTCTATTGCTCATTCGGGGCATACTATTATATGTGGCATGCACGTACAGGGTCCAATCTTTTGAGTCTTTGGTATCGGTATGATGACATGGCCATGTTTGAAACATGGATCATTCAATACTACGCCCACCAGCCATATAGGTCCACATTCTAACCGTTCAGCCATCTGGCCGTGCAGCTGTACATGCAGTTCATTGGTACAATCGGCACAATGGTCTTCCAGGAGTGATAACTTTACTACGAAGCGTAAGCTGACGAACCTGTCAAAATATTTTGGCAAATAAGTACAATTTATGGGCTTCTAGACACATATTGCTGCAATATTTGCTAAATAACAGCTGCAAAACCTCTACTGAACTGCAAAAAAAATGTGTTAAAAATGTATTAAGTACTTGGGTCATGAGAGTGTTCTGACCCCCCCCCCCCCCTCGTGGGTACGCCACAATGTACAGCTTAGTAATGTACGGTAACTATTTCAAACCCTTATACGGTACCGTATATGGGGTTTCTCTGTGCAGATGCCGTCCGGGTGTCATGCACTTGTCAGGTGTTTGACGTACCCCCTATACCCCAGTAAGGGTGAGTCACTGTCATCAGATGGGTAATCAATTACTGTTCATTGACGCACCCGCAGTCACTCGTATGACATAGTTCCTAGAAAATGATCCACTGGTAGGGCTGCCTGTCTTTTCTATATTTTTTCCACTCCTAGTAAATGACACACACCAAAGTGTGTCAGTGGCCTACTGACCATTCCGTGAACATGACGCACATATTTGACAATGACCCACGTTCAACTGCCTAGGGGTGCGTCATGCAATAGACAAGGGCGTTGTCGCTTGTGGAGTACACTAGCAGAGTTGTAAAGCCCTGCCTACCTTGGAAAAAGTTGAATAAATGTTGAATACTTATAGCTAGGTCTACATCAAAATAATTTCGCTTCGTTTTCACGACGGTGGCAAAATAGGGAGACGATAGTTTTGCTGATAAAGATGAACAATGATGAAATTACAATTGAGTCCTAGTTATTTATCGTTGTCAGTGCTGGCTACACTGTGCTGCTGGTCTGTGGTAAACCTCTGGGGTCAAACCAAAATGAACCCTCCACAGGTGACCGTCACACACGAACATTGTTTGCGTCAAGCTGATGGCGCGTGCTGATCCAGTTGGTGTCGGTCAAAATACGGAGAGTGCATCGGGCAGTGGTGCCGGCCAGTGGGGTTAGGTTTCACATGCACTTCCAGAGTCCGAAATTCTCAGAGATATCGACGTTCTCAGTGTTCAATATTCCCAGGGTCGATGTTCCCGGGGTTCGATGTTCGGGGTTAGGGTTAGCGTTAATGTAGCCTGAATTGGTGCAATATAGCACACCAACAAACCTCACACCATTTCGGAAATAATGGAGCATTTTCACGTGGTTTTGGGGATTTCTTGTTTCATTTGAAGGTGCAGCCTCCAGTGTATTATAGTGCAATATAGCACACCTACACATCTACTTCGTCGTGGAAATACATAATTGAGATCATGAGTCGGTCAATATACATGGGGAACCCAGGAACTGCCAAGATAGGTACTCGCACGGAATAATGGCACTGCATGCCTGCATCATATCTGCGTTATCGTTGCCAACTTCCGGTACAATTTCGCCAGTATTCCCCATGTCGTAACAGCCGGGACGGAATTCTCCTTTTACGTTACAACACACAGTAAATCTTCTCTTATCTTGGGCACCGCCGGAGGTCTCGTCCAAACATTCTGAACTTTTCACCCACCTGCTAGCAAATCACTCAACGTCGACTGGGCCAGGCGAGTTACGACTGTCCCCGCTCGACTAATAACGGCCCCGCTGAAAGACCACGTATTCGGCTTGTAATCAAATAAAAGCTTCGACGTCGAAGCTGTCTCCCCCACAGAGATGGACACGTGACAACTTTTAAAAAGTTTAAAGGGACGTGTTTGTACAACCAACAATAACACATCTGGACTTTCCCGGAGTTGCTATAATGGGAAGCAGTGCTCAGGAACCACGATAGGCCTAGGCCTGATGTATGGAACGAACATTCCCATCACCAAATGCAAACTTCGTACAACGGGGCTTGGTCAGTGGCGTGCACTGGGAGGGCGCCCAACGCCACAGGCCTATAAACGTTCCATACGTGGAATTGGATGATCAAAATTAAGGGTGAAATAGAACAATATAGTTATCAATTGCATAACCCGATTCATCCAGCGATGACTGAACCCCCCCCCCCCATCCCCCCCCCCCCCCCCGCGGCATTGATTCAAATCGGATAAGTGAAGTCAAGAAGATAATTTATTGACCGTTTAATAAGTGTTGGCGAAACTAGCCCTGGGGTCATCCATGTGACATTCGTGTTTATGCAACTTGGTATCGTCACTTTGATCTGAATAATATAAGGATGTTAATATCGACTAAACTCAGCCAAATATATGCTTGGCAACCCCGAGGAAATACATGTATTGAGTTCAGCTGCTCAATTGAATACCAATGTGCAAGTTACCGACTGAAATCATGCAAGAACTATCCCCTGGCGTCCGGCACAATGCGGCCAAAGCATTGTATCGCTTTAAGGTCTAGGGTGAGACTGCAGATGTTGTTTAAATTTAGAAACTACGTCACTGCAACTTGAGAGGAGGAAATGTTGGAGATCAGGACCCCGCGCATACGTGATCAAACCTATGTCGCTTATCGAATGAGGGAAAAGGCATAAAATAGCACCGTGGAACATGGATGGTAAACCTATAGTCCCAGTAGACTTCGCGGCTTCTTCTCTAAGACCTTCTCCTCTTAACCGCGACCATGAAAACGAAACTATTTTCTTTCACGGAAGTATACCCAGTGCCATAAAAAGAGGGCGTGGGCTGAATACAAATGTAAGGCTATAAAGGTGAATTGTCAAGAGGAAAATCAAGAAATGTTTTTTTTTGTCTGCGCGATGTCATCATATTTTTCAATGTCGAGGGATATCGGAAGGAAAATATACTCGTGATCATGTTAACCCTACAATTTAACAACCTAACTAGGGCTAACAGATGTCATAACATTGTTTACTAGTGGGGTAAGGAATAGGTTCACGGCTCATTTTAGAGGCTATATTGTCTCACAACACCGTGTATCAGCCAAATTAGACGGTGCTATTCGCACGATGTTACGGTGGAAACCGTCACACGGTATATCGGGGCTGATATGTTTTGACACATCATAGTGACGGTAGAATTATAATAATAATAATAATAATAATGTTTAATAAGAAAGTGGCGAATATGTTATGGACAGTTGCCTCATATCAAGCATTTCAGACACTGCCTGGACATATTTTTTTTTTTTATGTATGATTGTAAGGATGCGACTGAGCTCTTTCATTCACAGTGGAAAGGTTTGGGGTGTTTGTCATGCATGACGTCACCAGTTGGGGCGATTCGAAAGTATCCATGCCTGCACCATTACCGGGTATAGACTAGGTTCGATCCTCTGCTTGGCAAGTAGGCCTATATCATAGAAATAGAAAGGAGTTCAAAGGGATCGCCTGCACTCCGCGGAGTGAAACTATCGACCTGGGGGGAGGGTCCTTGAGCATGAGATAATACCTGAATAATTAGGCGACGTACTCTATATTGCTAAATTTCCTATTTTTTGCAGTAAAGTGTCAGTCTAACACATTTCTATGAATAAATACTATGGGCAACAATCCGTTATATTCCATAAACCTTCCCCACATTAGTTTGGGAGGGGGACACGGGGACCACAGTTTCCTGTGGAGCACGTGCCCCTCATCTTCCCCCGGCGACGACACTGGTTGCTGAGTATGATTTGGCTATACTGTTTTCCGACCAGGCGTAATTGGACCCTAGGCACCCTACCTGTATACCAGGTTCTCTTCATACTAGTGTAGTGTACAATGTCTTATCTATAAGTCAGTTCATGGATGTGTGGCATGCTCACCACTGAATTGAACAGTTGGTGAATATCAATATCGTTACGGCTTATGTTTACGGTTTAGTTCACCACAATTTGAAAATGCAACCAATTGTTTTCGGATGTTATTGTTGATAAGCAAGTATGGGGGCTAATCTTCCGGTGGAAGTTTTGTGTTGGCAGGATTTGTAATTCTCGGCAGGGGAGTTTCGAAAGATCGTTCTGCACACTGTACGTTCACAACGTCGAACTGCTGTCGTTCCCTCATGACCGTCGACACAATATTATTATCTTCTCATCAAATTGTAACTCCGAACTGGCTGATCGTCGGAATAGTACCGGTAGCTGACTGTGATCTACATTTTCATCAACGTCAACACATCGACCAAATGAACCCTGTTTTCAACTCCTCCATCAGTCCATGAGACATTACTGATGTTTCGGTGCGCTCATACTGTAGCCTTCATGCAACACATTTTGTTATCAGTATTAATATATAATTTTTAAACCCCATATTTTTTCCGTGTTTGCCACCTGAGACCCGGATACTAGTGCAAGTGGAGGGCCTGCCTACTCGAAAATATAGGTTTGTTTTTATTAGAAGCCAAGAATCATGTATCGAGCCATTAATCTCTGGGTGCAAACGTGAAGTTATTTTAACCATTCTGGTCAAAGTGATGAGAAACGGCAAAGTTGCCAAAACAAAACCAGGACTCAAAATAAATCACAGGTACTGCAGAGACTGGCCACCCGTAACCAAGGTTTACAAGTTTTCTTTAGTGTTACCACTTTGAAGAGAGCGGCATACAATTAATTTAAATTACATGATAGTCAAAGTTTAAATTCTTTTTATCTCTCTCTCCGCCAAAAAGTTCCTCCTGGCCGACAATCCCCTCAATTCCCGGAAGTCCTGATGTTGAAAGTCCAGCGGGCTATGTTGTTTGCCTTGCCGTATGCTAGTGCCTGATTTCTATACGTTCAAATGACGGAGAGTAAAAAAATAATAATCATCAATCATCTTGTCATTTACATTCCATCTATCTGTTTTGAAAATTGATACACCACAGTCACTTTAAAGACCACAGACTACTCTGCCGTACGAACTGAAAGGATTGACTGGCAATGACTTTACCCCTCAGTCACTTAGTGATTAACGACATATGATACAATGACAACATGTGAGACACCATGCTATTGGACACTGAATGTACCTACACTGACTCACCTTGTCCAGGGTTGTGGAGGGATGCAATTGACAATATATAGGCCTGTATGCAGAATGCACCTCTCTTTCCCCACATATACCCCCGAAAAGGAGATTTTTTTTACAATTGTTGATGATGTTGATGATGTGGTCGTCCGATTCAAAGAACTGCCACTTCATTCAATCTATCTGCTTAGACCACACCAGTTACTTATGAGTGATAATTTTCGTTAAAGTGATCCTCATCATTTAGCCTTGCCTGCAGTCTGCCGACTCAGTGTTACGGTCGCTGGTATTTCCCACACTGAATGGAAAACGTTGGACCTCACGGTTATGAATCGTAACTTTACCTTCTCTCTTCAAGATACACTTATTACCAGTTATTTTCAGTATTTACTTCAATTGCCCCTCGATGACTTTTTGACTTGGCAAAAGCAACAAGGCATCTTTGCGGTGTAAAATATTGCAGGTGATTGGGTCGTTGGTGTCAAGTTGTGGGTGGAGTTGGCAAACACATATCTTGAGGGTTTGATATGCTGAATCATCATGGTGATGCCACAACCTTGTAAGGGGAACATGTCGGTAAAAAGAGCAAGGAATCACTACGCCGAGTTGCGTTCTGTTATCTTGCAAAAAAATTTCCGTTCACCGTGGATACATGTTCCTGATAAACCATAGTAGTAATGATTATAAGTATTCCTGTCATTTAGTGTAATAATAAAAAGTTGGGTAGTCCATGTTACAACACAGGGCAAAACATTGACCAGTACTACCCTATACAAGGCCGCAGTAGCTACACCACCCTCAGTGCCCCATCATCCACCATATGATACCTGATAGTTTCGGTTCGTTCGGGGAATAGTGTTAACGAGGTAACTTTATCACGTCAGGGGCCAGCTATAAACGGACCCAAAACAGGGGGTAACGACAATCCCGTAGTGACTAAATAAGGACCTACAATGTCGTCAGGGTCACATAGTGCTATGTCTGGAACTCGAATACGGAGAAATCCTGATTCAGGGAAACGTGTTCCGTATTTACAAGTTTTAGACGAGAGAGAAGAGTCATATCGGTAGTTTGATCATAGATCCGCGAAAAACTTAGGGATTTATGGTAAGGGCGGGAAGCGGAATGGGAATTTACGGAAACAAAAAGAAACAATGGATACTGTGAATACCCGGAACGCATTTAGCATTTTATTGAGGCTGTGACCTTGATTATATTGAATCACCACTTGATTATAGTGCGAATTTGGCGGGTGAGATCACGAACTCACCCATGCGACAATACTGCTGAATGAGACAGTGATTATAACAAGAAGCCCACTTTGCATAACTGATCCCTTGGCATATTTCTTGGCTGATAACAAACTTCCGTGACAAAGTAAGACTTCATGAAGGTTCCCCTAACATGCAAATATTAGACCTATACAGAAGAGTAAATTGATAATTTTGACCGACACACCAATTTCTCAAGGTTGTCAATCGTTGAGTTTCAAGAAAACTAGTCTCTCCTCCGGTCATCATCAAATCAGAAATTGTAAACGGTAAACAATTGAATAGCGTAAAATAAATGTGTGAGAGGAGAAAACTGGAGAAATGCCGGTGTTGGGTAAAGAGCGGGTGACACGTGTGTTGACAACGGTTGACCACTGGTGTCCCCCGGTGTCATTGTGGTATCGAAACACAGAGGGTCGGCGGGTGTCGAACCCCTGTGGGTTGGAAAGGCTATTGCATTTGTTGTATATTTCTTTTTAATATCTTTCAGTAATCTATTATGAAGATTCCGCCGCCGGACTACAGGCGTTAGCGCCATAACATTTCACGCGTTTTCGATTGAACTGAAATTTGGTACACAGCCAGCCCTAGAAAAGAAGCTGTGTTTACACTGCAGTCTGCTGCCCAATTTGCGTTTCTAACGAAAACTAATAGTGTGTCGAAAAACCGACAGTGATTTCAAGGTCACCGGGGTCAACTTTTCGACATCATGATGTGTAGTCCTAACAGTATGAAGGTCATTTTTAGGTTACAAAGGTCAAATTTGTACAATTATGCGATTTTTCGACTCCTGAAACGACACTACAGTTGGTTTTGGAAATTTGAACAACGGGACATGATATAATGGCTTTCTCTAAACGAAATTAATTTCTACGGATATGCCGAATCACGTCGGCGGTTTACCCGGGATAGCATGTGATAGGAGTGTCGTATTACGTTAGTGTAATTGACATTTTTGTTTGAGTCTCGCCATCAAAACTGGTCAATACAAGAGGATTGGCCCTAAAAGCCACAAGGTCAAAAGGTCCAAGTAGACCACTAGATGGAGTTCACAGACGAACAAAACTTTCCTATTACAGGGGGCCAGCATCATCCCTAAAATGTTTCATTGCCAAGGTGTCAAACGTCAAATCTACACTTCAGTGTTTCCGGCCGTTTCGACTTTTTATAAGAGATAGCTTGTGATAGGAGTGTTGTAGTACGTCAGTTTAAATTAACTTTGTGGTTCGTTTCACCAAGACGAATCTGGTCATCCTGAAATAGAGTGAATGGCAAAACTTGTAACAATGCTGTATAAAGTGGTGTTACACGGTCGACATACCTCTCTTGAATTATGTTACCCGAAACAACAGGACATACCCAGAAGTTTATTCACCCGTGCGTAAAAGGTTAGCTTATCAACATTCTTTTCCCGGCTACCATGCGTGACTGGAATGGTTTACCATACCACCCCAGGTTGTTAACAGTAAAACTCTAAAGTTTAAACTTGAACTGTGGAGCTTCTATCAATCCAGACCCCAACAGTAACGCAATTTTTATGACTGTCCATGTTGGCGTGATGCTGTCCAGTGGATGTTCTACCGACTATCAGACCTAGATCCAGGTGCCGCCAAAGAGCCATTGCCTTATTCCGTGTACCCTGTCAGCTGAAGGTGCAGTAATCCAGCTCTGCACACCCTTGCTGGGGAGGTTGAATGGCTGTATCCTCTGCTCGACAGTATTACCATAAAAGTAATAATAATAACAACAACAACAACAACAAATTAATAATAATAATAATAATCATAATAATAATAATAAGAATAATAATAATAATAATAATAATAAGAATAATAATAATAAAATAATAATAATAATATTTCAAGAAAGAAAAAAAACTTACATAGGCTCTTCGTTGACAAGGCTCGCCCATCTGACTGACTGGTCGGTCATATGTTGAGTTGAGTCGCTGTCGCTGTTTCCGGGTTGGGCACCTCTGTCTCCCCTTAGTGGGTACCCTCATGTGCTCTTCTCTGGGTTCGTCAGTCGTTTCCTGTCTCTGGGGTTCCAGATCAGCATTTAGGGTACTGTTATTGGATACTTGTGTCGTCTCCAGCCACGCAGTGTTCAGTGCTGGAACTATGACCGAATAATTTCTTCTCCTACATACTGAACTCACATACATAGGTCACGTGGTATTATTTATGAATGAATTATACGATTAACTTACAAAGAAAATATACGCGCCATATTAACCAACCATGTCGACCTGCAGTCCTCTATATATAGTGTTTGCACTGAATATTTTATCAGCTAACATAGTACACCAACGATCAATCGATGTTTATCTTGAAACATTGAAATTCAAGTCAATATCATCAAAGGACAACTGCAGGATGATTTGTAAGGGGGCTGATATAATAGCTGGATAAAATCTGAATGCGTCAGTTCAAACCGGAAGTTCATACGACTCTCCGTTACGGAGTTATAGTCCTTTGAAGTTTGTGTATTGTGAAGCATGTGCATTGCGCAAGATGGAAAGGCATCCCATCATACAATAATCATTGATGTGATACTTGCACAACCCTGCAGACACTCTTTGTTTCCTATTGAAATTTAAACATCAATTCACTTCGAAAAGCATTTAGTCTATATGGGGGAGGATGCGTAGTGGGTGGTAGGTGTTGATGGTTACTTTGGTGAGAGAAAGACAACATAACTTCTGTTAAATGTTGACTTGTTCAACAAAATGAAACAATGAAATACATAGCATAAATTCTTGTGTTTTCCATATGTGACGCCATGCTTATTGTGCAATTGGGATTCTCCCCAATTTCTCTGCTCAATGGTCCAAATTCGAAGGCCAATAACTCCACATAGGAAACATCGTATTGAAATGCGGTTGGACCTACCAGATACAGTTTTCCATTCTTCATAATATATCATCTGTTGTATCCAAGCCTGCAGTTGTCCTCTAATTTAATCATGTATCCTGGGGCATTTCGATGAGCAGTTCCTGCACTCCAGATCTGGTTCGCGGGTAGTTCGAATATTCGAGCTCTTGTACGGTGCTCTCATTGACTTTAACATTTCAGACCGTCAATTTCGCTTTGAGGGGCCTCATCAAACCCATTTTGCACAGCTCTTCGCCAAATGAGAATAGGAATGTCACCTGTGACATTGAGCACCTATTCCATAAATCAAAGCACTGCCTTCCATGCTGTTGACTTTATATCGTTATTCTGTTACAGTTGCTATTAGAGTGTTTAGCCATTGACTGGACTGACTGGTTTTGCCAGCGAGTTGTTTAGCTATGGGTGTGTATGAGGCTCTGGCCACATGAGTTGAGTGCTCTCAATGGTATCTACAAGCAGAGAGAGCGCACCTGTCGGTGTCATCTCAAGAACCACCACGCACTCCACGCAGTCAGTATATGATCTCACCCACGCAGATACATTGATATGGCGCCACCAGCTGTGTGGCTCTCCCACAAAGATTCCTATTGCCGGCTGTAGTATCACCAGGGGACTGGGATTACCAGACTTACCAAGACCTACATGAACTTGAGACTGCTGGAAGCGAACTCGGAAGTCGATTTTACCCGTTTTACTTACTTACAACCCGTGTTATGCTATCCACCCGAAGGTGCTTCAGCTGACATAGGAATCCTTAGTCGGATATTATAGAGGCTCCAATTTTGGGTGTGGAAGGACACCGGCGAGTCTCGTCTACTCTTTTCGAAAAGTGTCATGAGTAACGAGGTATGCCTCTGTCCGAGTTTAAACTTGCGGGTAAGCGGCTCTACAAGTCATCATGTCTCCCCGCCTGTTCGTTCGTTCGTCCGATCTGCTCGTCATATTCACTCATAAATTTAACCCGTATACATGCGATCAGGTTTAAAACTCGGTGGGTGGATGGAGCATGTCACTGGCTAGGCTGAGTTACATTTTTGTTTGCATAATGTGATTAGATTTTGATTAAATCCCAATAATTACCCTAATTAGTCGTCCACAATCATTTCCATAGAGCTCTTGTTGAGATAAGTTTGTTCACATTTGCACCCAAGCTCCACACAATCTCTGTGGGGAGATCTGTCATTGTGTGTGTGTGTGGGGGGGGGGGGATTGGGGGGTGGGGAGGGGGTGGGGGGTTGGGGGGGGGGGGGGTGGGGGGTCACAGGCAGTTCCAAGTGAAGGTTTGTCACGTTGCAGTATCCAGGTCTGCATCCTTGCTGGGCCTTGAATAGGAGCGTTCCTCTGCTCGGCAATATACCATAAAAACAAAAACAAACATGTAACAAATATTAGGCCAATGTGGTAGACATGTTCAAAGTCATTCCAAGGTTATGAAAGATGTAAGTAAAGGTCAATTTAATGTGAACATAATGTGGAATGGTGAAGAACATGCAGTATATATATTCGCCAGAGGAGTTTTGCCGTCTGCGGCAGCTACCAAGACGTTTCGACTTGCGCTTGTCCTTTACAATCTAATACTTAACTCACTATAAAGATATACCGGTAGTGTACTACTTTATTCTAACGTAATCATTTCGCTAACAGTCGGGTGACGTAAACATACGGATATGCATTAGGAGCGAATTGTTTGCGGCTGATTCTTTTTAATTTCCTTTCGCTGTATTTCGCAGTTCTTTCTAGCCGGACCGATGGCATGCGCCGCGGCGGGAGGAGAGGGAGAATTTTGGCGCTCAGAGACCGTCTTTTTTTGTCCAACTGTATGCCAATAGTATGCCTTGAAGTTAAATTGATTCATCTGTCCACGTGGTACTTTTTGTGTACCGTAATTCGAAATATCTATGGTTTATATTGTCCAGTCCTGATATTATCAGTAGGTATATATTTCCAGGCATTCCATATTATTTTAGCAATTTTATAATGGTTTAGCAAGGCCTAGTATATAATCTATAGCACTATGCGTACAAATGACCAACATTTTTACTTTCTCAACCAATCGGAACTGGAATATAATAGTCAACCTGGGCCGGGAGAATCTCTCCTCTCCATAGGAAACTTTGACCCCCCCCCCCCGTCTGGATAAATTCTGACGCGGCCCCTTATGATGAACACCCATGCTTTTAGTTTCATGCTCACAATGAACCATTTCACGGATAGGGAGGTGAAGCGAAAGAATTTTCAGTATTTTGTCATACTATTGTCTTGAAAGGCAAAACAGAATTGGTGGACAGATTTTCATAGGTTCAATCTTCCCAGCCCTCTTCGACAATGCTGCTATACAAGCCTGCGAACGAAAATACAACCTGGGCACCGGCAGTCCACTAAATCGTCGAACTCTTGTCGGTATATTGGCCTGGCAGCCTGGGAAGATTGAACAGCATTGTCGCAGGCACTGCGCATGCGCACCTGCAGATTATCACCATCCACTTTATTAGTCGCACTGTACCTGCGCAGTCAGTTCACAGAAAGCATGCAGTTAGGCATTGTTATCTGATAAAAACTGGCGTGAAAAAAAGAAAACAAAAAAAAAAAAACAACGGCGCGTCAGTGTTAGTTCCGATAAACCGTCTAACAATAATTGCCGTGGCTTCATGTAAATTTCTTAGGAATCGTTAAAGATTATCATTTTTCAGGCTCCCAGATTACTTGAAATTGTAATGTCCAGAAATTTGCAGCGTTGCCTATACTGTCGGACTGTATCGACATATCTAAAGGGCTGTTTACCTATAGTGGATATCGGGGAAGGGTTCGGTGATGATATGTCCTCATAAAAGGCGTCACGGCCACTTATGTGCTGAGATAATAAAAAATATGTAGATAACCAACCGAATTGACATGCAGCCAGTATAGGTTGTCAGCGCAGGCAGATCGAAAGTTCACACGTTTTTGGGGCGGATCTGTTATACAATTGTGTATGATAAAATAGGCACGAGTAGTATAAATCATACCACACTCCACCCCCAACAAACGTATCTCCTGAATAGAAAATTATTTGAATTTATTCTTTCTCTTCTTTGAAAAGTGGGAGATTCCCCCCTAATGATTCCGCCGATGGCGCAGCCATCATCCTGGCCATTGACACCAAAGACATTCAATACGGTACCTGTTGCCTTCCCGCTTCGCATGGTGGGGTAGGCAATGGGCAAATTCCAGCCAAATAAACTTTTCTTGGTGTTATAGTCACTTTGATCCAGGTTTATAGCATGCATGTTCGGTTGGGGGAGATATGGCTCCCTCAAATTTGGTGATTTTGGCAAACTGGCAACCTTCTATGATGTCATATCTACAAATTATAAGAGAAAAGGTATACATTTCTTAACCTTTTCTGTAAATTGATAGATATGACGTCATCAGCTGTTGCCAATTTGCAAAATTGTCAACTTAGCAGGTGATAAATAATAATCTTTAAAATTCGTAACTTTTAACCGAACATGCTATGAACATGAAACAAAGTGCGATTGGCATGATGTTAAGCGGTCAAGTGCACAATAATATGAACATTTTAGTATGTTGCTGAAGATTCGTATCTGACAGAAAAATGCAGTTAGGGTTATAGGGCTGTAGGGTGCAGTGCGGTTTCCAGGTATCCACCCTCGCCGGACCTTGAATCGGTAGGATCCATTATATGGCGAGTGTGATGTCCTATTAAAAAAAATATGTGCTCTAGTGTGTATTCCATTTTGGCATGGTCTGGTTTGATATTTATAAGTCCGAATTCGAATCAACGAATAATTCTTCGTATAGGCCGATAGATTTTCAATAATTTCATTTTGATACATATACCGAACACTATAATAAATCAAATATATAGCCAACTCATACTGGTACTGCTGGAAAATATATCTATGGAAAACTATCTCCATGCTTTGATTCTGGCTTCCACATCGCATCAGCCAAGCATAAAATTCAAATTGTTCGATTTCCTGCCCAAGGCAGTCCGTTGAAGCAACCACGTAGCTTCTATAGTTCTCGCAGCAAAAATAGTTTGAAGGATAAAGGAAAAATAAACGAACGTTAAACTAATGATAATAACAGGAAATGACTGCGTACGGTATAGGCTGGAACATTCGAAAGTCATCGAAAAAATTGCCTTTCCGACCGTTTCGGACGGTATAGCTGTTATTGTATAGGCCTACTTTGCACTGGCAGTTAAGAAAGGAGAGAAGGAATATAGCCCGAAAAAAAGAGAGAAAGAATGGCCAGTGATCTGGCGTAAGTTTTACTCAGGGTGGGGTTTTACTTAAGGAAAGTTTTGTTTTTTTCACAGCTCCAGAAACCGTCATATACAATTAATTATCTCATCTACATCAGTGGATTGATTTGTTTATTGACAGATGGACAAATAAAAATTCTGGATTGTATAAAGAGTATGCAGGGGCACCGCGAGGGGTTCGGTTGTGAGTGTGTGAGAGTTTTTATTTGCCGACAAATCTGTAAATGGTGACTGATAGGGGGGGGGGGATCTAAGGAGAGGGGTTCCCCCTCCCCATTGGAGGGGGTTCCCCCTCCCCATTGGACATTTTAGGTTTCGAAACGTCCTTAGATGCAATCTGGTGCATATTTTAGGGCCTATGTAAAATTTGGAACTGAGTAGAATATCCTTTTCGATATTAATTTCATGGCAGTCGGCAGAAGGAAAAATAATTCATAACGAAGGCAAATTCATTATGCAAAATAGTGATAGGAAGATGAAAACCCGTGCGAGGGGGGCGCACACCGACGAGAACAATTGTATATGTAACATATACGTATCAGCAACATAAGGTTCGTGTTACTCTACCTCGAAATGACACAAGCCGCGAGGACGGATTTCTAGGTGGAGCAACAGATGTGAAAAGTACCAGTATGTGTTGTATCAACGCCTGATGGATGAAATGCTTCTAGGTGTGGGGAGACTTTTTTTCGTCTAGGTATAGGTTGGCGGCTAATGACAAAAGTGGTTTTAAAGTAAATGCCTCGTACGTATAGACATGCAAAGTTACAGAGCGCAATGAGTATTGTTATTCAATATTCTAATACCATGCAGCGCCAATCTTGGGAAATTACACAAATTATTGTGGATACTCTGCAAAATTTGTGTATTTTATTACACAACCTTTACACAAGTGAGTTTCTCACACAACCACCGCCGGATAGGTGTGCTAGTTACACAGTGTTGTGTGGTTGAAAGCAACACCAAATTGTTGAGTGTTGATGCCTGAGCGAGATGTAGAGTGGTTGTAAGAAGAAAAAAAAAACCTTCGCATCGCCAGCTATGTTGTCTTCTCATAATTGGACTCAAGTTCCGTTTTTCAATTGAAATTGATAGACTGGCGGTAATTGTTTTGTAGACAGGTATGACGGGGCCAGAAATTACGACTTAGGCTAGTTCGAAAAAGTACACAATTTCCCGGGAAGAGGATCTAGAAGTAGAACTTGCCATTCCGTTTTGAGGTGAAATGGTGCACAAATAATCGGAGTTGGGAAGTGGACGTCATGATCGGAGATGCCGCGGCGGCATGAAGATATTAATTGCTCCTATATTTTTAATGGTGAATCGGGATGCTAGCTTGATACTTGTTCAGCCTCTTGGTTATTCGATTTTTCCAATCTGACCCCCAGTCCAGTAAGGCTAACAGGATACATAGAGCCGACACAATTACTTCCCGTGGGACATAACATCAAGGCAATGAACGATATACCATGTATGAACCTATACTGCCAGTACATGAACAAGGATCGCTGACAACCTGCATTCGGACTATTCCAAGTAAAATTGAGTACATGATTTTGGTCTGTTCTATTCTTACCGTCCTTTTATAAGATGACTTGTTTGACTTGTTGAATTTTGCTGTTTAGACACCTTACAGTGTATAACAGAGCGATATCAGAAAATGTATACGGCCGTGTTTCCACCCTTACATTGATCAGGCGCGGGTCTCGCAGAGTAGAGGTCTAAATACAGCCGCTACCCACAACACACTAGTTTAACCCGATCACCAACGTACCATTACTCACACTCTTCGTGTACAGGTCCATGAATATGGACCACCAGCACCATATGCTACAACAACGGTACCGCCATCATCACTGCGGCCTATCAGTAACACCACGGTCACCAGTACCACCGCCAATACCACTACCACCGCTACACTAGGATATACCGACCATTCACAAGCAACTACGACTGCATTCTACGGAACGAAACCACCATCATGGTACAAACAACGGTGCCACAATCAACACAGCGCCCACCAGACACCACGGTCAACCATTAAAATACCACCACTACGACGTAGAACCACCCACAAACCATTATAACCAACACGAATAGGCTGTTCCCACCACATAACAATAGTATAATAATATCATTAATGATAATAATATTAATATAATAAGTTTTACTTTGCTTCTGGAAAACACAACAGAAATGGTTCGAAACTCCTTGAGTCGGACACTCAAGCTTACATGGCAACTGTCAATGACCAAAAAATAGACGTGATCATGCCATGTTTGTCAGTGATTCCTATTGTATAGCAGGGAGGCCTAAGCAGTCTAGCATAACTCCGGAGCTTCACATACTCCATATAAATACACATGGGACTAGCATACAGGGTAGGGCAATGTGCAAAGCAAAAAAACTGCTTGCACTACATTGGTCCCATTGTTAGGCATACATACTGACTCAATGAGTAATAAAATAGCCTACACACAATGCCTGCCACCGCGAACCCAATCTTATCAAAGGCCCAAACAGTACTGCTGCTAAGGGTATTAATGTCGCCTACTGGAGCGTACTGAAGGTAAATAAAACTGATCAACTTCCTCGTACGTCAGAGATCACGTGGTGCAAACGTTCCGACAATCAACTTCCAACGCGCTGCCGGAAAGTTGTCAATCGCAGAACTCATCGTGACGTGGGCGACGTCACGAAGCCTGAACAATCGGGTTCCCTGGTGTGAAGCTGGGTATAAATCCACAGACCTATAATCGGTACCGGTTTAGAATATACGCAACTTCTCGGGTCAAAGGTCAGAATGTGAACTAGGGACTATACGTGTATACGAAGGAAGCATTAACGAGTATGTTAAATTGATATGTTGCCTTGTTCGGTGCGTCTTCCAACAGATTTGTATGCAAACCACTGATCTATATCAGGTGTATAGAGATCGTTAAATATGCTGGAGATATACCATACTACAAGATTGGTACCGGTAGTAGCCTTTGTATCGTTGGAAGGTTTAGGCGAATTATATCCCCACTCCAGAGATATTATGCAGTTATGGTCTTGGGTTCGCTATCTCCACCAGAAGTTGTTCTTTGTGAGCGCAAAACTCTCCAACCAGTGTCGTATGAGCTGAACATAGCACACATGTCCGTCATAGTAAAATCTCGGATGGGTTCGAAAGTTGGACAGTGCCGCATGACGGGGCCTGGAGGTTTACGCTAATTTGCATGATTTTTTTATATTTTTTTTTTTACGATTTTCAAAAGTTGTCGGATTCCAACAATATTCGGTTAGTGTAGACAACATCTAGTCAAGTTTCGTGAATATTAAGCGATTTCCTCAAATTGGTAAGAGTTGAACGGAACTTGGTGAATATAGATTAGATTCAGACAATTAGGTTGAGGTCATGAGAGCCTGAGAGGTCAACTTTTGCAATATATATGCGATTCCTCAAGCTTTGTCGCGTTTGAACAACATTAATCCTCTCAAAAAATTAGATGACTTAGGCACCCACTGATTGCTCAGAAGTGGGGACCTTCCAGTGTCTAGTTAATCACTGTCAGTAGCACCCGGGTAACCGAAAGATAGTTCGAGCTAGTAATAGTACGGTAAGGAATTGCCTTCAGAGGAGTTTCCAAAGCTTGTACACTGTTATTGGACTGCGTATAACTACGGTGATTGTGAATGCAATGACACTATATTAGACCATAACGTAACCAGGTACCGGTAATTGTTATTCTGTCGAGTGTGATTCACTGATCATTCTATCGTAGACGGTACGGGTTTACATAGCGCACTCCTATATATGGTCGTCATTGGCGCTGACTGAAGATACAAAACACGTAATGATAGCCCATGTGCTGTAACATGTGATCTATATCCGTGATGATCAGCATCACACCGTGCCAGTGGAGTACCCAACGAGGGGGGGGGGGGGGGGGGGTCAGAACCCCCCATCACCCAAGTGACCATACATTTTTAACACAAAAACTGTTTTTTTTTTGCAGTTCAGTGGAGGTTTTGCAGCTGTTATTTAGCAAATATTGCAGCAGCATGTGTCTAAGGGCCATAAATTGTACTTATTTGCCAATAGGGGGGTGGGGCCATTTTAATGAGGGCAGCACTGACCTTGGGTTACGACCCCCCCCCCGGACAAATTTCTCGGTACGCGCCTTGCACCGTACGGCGGCAAAATGGTGGGCGTGGGCTAACGGGCTTCCCTTTTACGACAACGTGGATCGCAAGGGATTCTGCCCTACCTCATAACACCGTGGGATGATGTAATATATTCAAGGGAGTAAAATACCTCTGTGATCAGAGTTATATTAAACCCGGGATACCGCAATGTGGTCGGAGTGGTTTACATTTTATGAAGAGTTTTTTTTTCCAAGTACCCATGCAGCACTGCTACATTTTCCACCCCGTCAACGAAAACAAGGCAATAAAAGTTATAAAACTCTGCGTGAAACTCTTCACAATTTGTGGTTATATTTATTTTATGGCATCATGAGTGATCCCAGCCTGAGGGGCATGAGGCTTGTCAAGACCGAATTTCACATACATGTATGCCTATTTATGCTCACTTACATGTTCACCTCTATGATTAACGAGGTTAACGGTGGGTGTATTATTCATATATGTGGTAGCGGTTTTCACTGCAAAAGGTGGGGGTGGCCTCTGGTCAGAATTACTGTAATATTGGATGCGCGAATAGTTCGCTCAAGTCACGGGTCACGCTGTCATGTGAATTGGCAAGGACGGGAACTGGTGAATATACTGCGTGTGGGCTGTAGAACAGTCTGAACAGAAGCCTCTGTATCCTCGCTTAGGGGCGACCAAAGGTGGAGACTCCAGTACTGGCCCACTGTACCTCAGAGATACATACGCGAGCGTAATGTTGGTTCCATTCTATCTAACTATCAGTACCATAGAATGCAGACCCTAACAAAATAACGTGACTAGATAAATTCAGGCGTCAAGCGCTTCCCATGCAGCCTCTTAGATGGAAATGCGTTTCAGGTTACCCGAACCAACTGAATCCTGTGGTATAAGACGCTGCACCTCTCAATATCCCCCGTTCTGCTCAACAACGCGAATAGCGCATATGAATGAGGTTGTTTAGTCTCCATCTGGCCCATACATCCGCCCTCCACTTCCACGAGAAAGGTTCGACCTCATCGGCACCGCAGAATATAATCTCACTAATGAATTTAACGAATTATGCGACGGATTCGAGAGAGGTTTAGTCATGTCGAAGACTGACGTCTTTCATGATCATTTATTTGATCTGTAGGCCTATAGGGGGAGCAGAGCAGCTTGACCGTTCGAACCAAATGGTGAAAAATTGCCCATTATAATTATGACCTATAGCTTCACTGCCACAAAATTGGGATGGAGTGATAATTTTTTGTGTAATTCATATAATGGGCCCAAACGGGGCATTGGGTTGAAACTTCCCAAACACCTCCGATCCTGAGCCCACTACCTAAGGACCATTGCATGTAACGCCCACACCGAGCTTTGGGCTCAAAATGGCACCCCAACAGGAAACTGTTTTTTAGACGAAGCCCACCTATATGATCCATTGTCAACATAGTGCAACAAAATTTGTATAGGAGGAAATACACATTTTGCGTCATTTCATAGAATGGGCACTTGGGCCCAACCTTCTGCAGTGCACCGCCATTGATCCCCAATACCGGAAGGAATGAAAATCAGTTAGAGCTTGAGAGAGGACAACGCATATCAGGCACCATTGTGTGGAATTTCATCAGCACAAAGCAGGGACATCCCACAGGGATTGGCGCAGGGACAACGAGGGGTATAAATGTAAAATACACGTGAGCATAGTCGGTAACGTGTCCTACTCCTTATATGCTGTATTGATCTCGAGATGGAGACATGGAGATATGGTTCATGTGGGGCAAAATTTATTCCGAATAGAATGGAACGAGTACTGCGTAGATAAATTACCAATGCGGCGTTGAAGCCGCTTCCTCTCTATGGAACATCCTCATAAAGCTGCAACATACGAACCGGTAATGTCCGAATACATTAGGCGCTGTATTCATATGGTCTTCTGGCATCTTCATACTGTTTTTTATGCAATTCGCGTCATTATCAACGTAAAAAAAAAAAAAAAAAAAGATTTTAACATTAATACCGTATCTCGCATCTATGGAATCCTCCCGATTTCTTGGTGATAATTTCATGATATACACATCAGGAAAATGCTGCTCATACAGTAGCATTTACCTGTATACAGGTATACATGTGACGTGATCCACTGATGAGTATGGGGGATGTCGAGGTGCTAAACTTCCGCGTGTGTTCTCCTTAATAAATATCGACGAAGTCATTCCAGTTGCAATTTTGCAGGAATATGGGTCTTGGCATGGGAAAAAGATAGATTTATCTCGTTTAGCCTTAATTCATTCAAGTATGTCAATGCTCTCAATCATTCAGTGCGTCGATCCGGTTCGGAAAGTGTGTGCATGTGGTGGGAGAACTGCGATCGACGATTTATAAAACGCGGTCAGAAGTTTCCCTGGTTTTCATTACATTTCATGTAACTATGTATGAACCAATATACCATAGGAAGCTGAAACTGCGCGAAGTGTCCCAAAAATCTTCCCTATTTCATTCCATCCATTCATCAGAAACTCGGGGCGCCTATCGATAAATTATTGTATTTCATTTTTGCAATATATATATCGAACATTGTTCTATTCTATGCCTGATCTGCTGTTTATCAAATTCCTGCTGGAGTTTTGAATCTGAAATTGTAGATGCACGACCTTGCACGACCCATGCAATCTTCAAACTTAAACTAATTCGTCTGCACTTGGTGGGATCGGAATGTATTTAATAATAACAGCATCATTATTCAGTCATTGATGTATTGACTGTGTTGAGGTCTCCAAACATTAGATATTTTTCCCCACTAGAAATATTGGCGGGAGAAGACTTTCCCCTGCATGCACCATTCTCCTTCGAGGTCGCCGCCAATACGTGGTGGGTCCGAAGCAGTAGTTCCTAAAGTACCAATTTTTGTGTGTGGGTCTCGAGTCACGACCCGGCCCTCGGCCAGTAATCAGTAAACACCTCCAGTCAGTTTGCGAGATGTGTGCATTTTACCACCATCACTGACAGCCCGTGTTGTTAGCCTTAGATGAGAGTAGATGAAACATTCATGTTCTATTACCTTCATTTCAGGTGAATGAAAGAAACGGGCAGGAAAGGGCAGGAAGGAACTAGGACAAAAGAAAGGTTAATTAAGCAATGTTAAACGAACTATGCAAAGATATACTGCATCAACGACATTTGGGTGTTACAATGCGTAGCACAAAAACTTCAGTTCAATAACGATTCTAAGATTAGCCAAAAACTAAGGCCGAAAAAACCGCAGAATCCTTCCAAGTCTTCATACCTCTTAATATATTATTATTAGACGAGTACCGCATTCAGGTATTAGTGCCTACGTCACTGTTTGACCTTCAGCAGTTCAGGGGAAGGAGTCTTCTCGGCGTGATACCGTTTCAGGAATGTGGGCCCCCGGTGGGCGAGGGCCTGTCCTTGCTCGACGATCCCACTTATAAACAGTTACTGGGGAACTGCCGAGTTCTGGGAATTGTCACGTATCAAACTATCAATGGCGGATCATCTCGATTACCGGGAAACGAGGATGGTGGACAACCGACGGGATATTTTGTTTTATCCTTTAGCCCAGTGTAGTAGGTCACTCTCTGTAAAGACTAAGAATTAATTAATTCATGAGTCACGAAGCGTAATGTGTAACACATTGCAGGCCTTGCCTGTGTTTTATAGGCTACAGTTGTTACGGCCAACTAAAAACGTGAGGCACCGCAGTGGTGTCATTAAGCTTCTCAATTAGGACTAACAGTTGGAAGGCACATGAGGAGGGGGAACATTTATTTCACCAGGGGTCAGGCATTCTCCGGAGATGCGTCTAAGGGGGGAGGGTGTCTCGCAAGGCAAGGGAGGGCTTGGGAACACCTCTCCTCTTAGAGACCTATCCACCAGAGCGGTAATCACAAGTTCCCCACAGTGTACCTGCCCCATGTCAGATTACTGTGTCTCTCCAGTTCCTCTCGAAATTGAGAGTCTGGTGACTGGTACTGATGGGAAGGTGGTAATTTTCCTCTATGTTTATACCCTGCTCCAGTCTGATCCGTTGTTATGTGCCCGTTCTATTATGTAGGTTGTACATTCCCGATTATTACTTTTTCTGGGTCCATCGAGAAATACAAGGACTGCGCGGTATTGATAAAAGTCGGCAGTGGTTATGTTTGGTTAACCAATATTCCAATAAGCTGACCACATTTATACTTTTCCACCACAGAAATGAGCTAGTAATATTTGTACTTTCAAATGCACGCAATTATTATATTAACTCATTTAACGAACAATTAATAGTCATTGCTGTGATCACCCTATTGAACATACTAGACGACAAATGCTGCCTCCGGTTGCGGTAATATCGTACAGAATTAGACAAAAAAGGGTTTAAAAATTATTGCAGGGCTAGTAGTGGTGACATTGTTAAGAGCAAATAAGTGGGATTCCTATATGGTTTTATATTATATATATTTTACTTTATTCCCACTACACAGTATATACCACGTTGAAGGGCAACGGCAACAAATATAGGCTAGCCGCCAAAGCGCTTACAAAGATTTTAAACATATTCAACGGATGGATTACCATAGGATTCTGCTTCGCAATTGTGTTTACATTTATCCTCAAGGCGCGGTCGGCATTATGTAGCGTGATCGTAAACCTGTGGTTTGTCCATGTGGCGATTCCCAGGCCCCTGTTATTAATTCTATAGTGAGGCGAGTACAGGTTTTGGTTTATAGTCAGGACGGTTCATCCACAGTTCAACCGTTCCCCACTCGCTGTTCACCCATATTATAATTATCATCTCTTAATGGGCAAATAAAACCAAACCACTGATTATATAGGCAGTCTCAAGGTATTCAGACTTGAAATACACCAGTCTAATTGCGTTTTAGTGGTTTCATGGTGGGGAACAACTCACTCCCATACATCCAGGAATTGAATATGTTTTTTTTTTTTTTGTGTTGAAGAAAATGATGTGCTACTCTGAGGCTACAAAGATGTAGACGAGTACTGACACGCAAACAGGTAGTCTATTCTACAAGAGTTAGTTAATTTGAAACACTATTAATTGTTCGATCCCCTGCTGGATGACAGAACCCGCCCCCCCCCTTCCCCTTGTCGAAGTGAGGTTTGAGGAAGTAAGGGCAGAGGGGAGGTGGTATAGCGTCATTCGTTCCCCATAAGTCACTTACATTCAAACACGCTAGGCTATACTCTCACCGCCAGGACAGGCCAAACGTTAACACCTATTGAACCCGGAATCTGCGTGACAACCCCTATTCAATAGCGGGAGGGTCGTTGATTGAAAGGTGTGACTATTGAGTATTACTCACAAAACGGGGAAATGGAATCGAGAAACATCGCTTTATGACGTGAGCCCTGCGTGTTGTATTCTACTGTTGCGTGACAGGTTCCGGCAGTTCACTCAAATTCCAAAACACGCACAAGCTCAGAGACCAAATTTCATGACCGAATTAGTGTGGGGCAGGCCCAAAAACAGTATGCCTTACGAAAGTGTACAGTGCATGTGCTCCGTCTGAGCGTTGGTCGTGATACCGAAAGAAACATAATTCCGTCTCGCAACACCTGATACCCAGCACCAAAAACAGACATCATCCGTGGTTGAATGATGTCCACGCGACAAAAAGAAGATGGTTCTAGTACGTTTTGGGATTAGGTCGAAGTCAAAGTCCCATGATAATAACATGAACTAAATGAAACAGTACTCCATGCCCCAGTGGCAATGAAAGGACATCACTGCGCTCTGGGTTCCGGTTCAGTCTTCATCTCCGCGGTTCCGCCACAATCGGCAACCTTCCGGATTTTTAATGGAAAGTAGTCTTTCCCGTCGAGCAGCGGGGAAGGGGGAAGTTTTTGCCGACAACACTTGTACACCAGACCCGATCGGACATGACCAAGTGCGGAGACCTTTAACCTGTTATGGTAAATTTGACACAGATCGGTGATCCTCCCCAGTATTAGTCTGGTTAAGACGAAGCATATGTTGCAACGAACCAACCAGTTGTGCCTTCCACGGCTATAATATGTAGCGGTGGTGACCGGTGAATGGCAATAGCTTCGTCTTTGGGAAGGAACTGTCAATATGACGTCATTATCTTTACATCTGAAGCAACGCAATCACATTCACACCGTTTCAAGTAGTGGTTTACGTCCCGTGTGTTGCTAATTCGGCTTCTAGGAAACCCTATTTAAACTAACATACTGAATTTTTATATTGCTCTCCAAAATCTGTGTGTTATATATGGAATGAAAATTAGTAATATTGACAGATGGAATAGAAAAATTCATTTTCTGTCGGAGAAGTCTGCCACTTATTATGCTTGTTGAATATTCTTATTCGACACAAAGATAGATAGGCAACATGAATATACGATATAGGAACAGACCTAGAGAGTTGTGTGGAGCGACGATCGAGAATGTGAAGTGTTCAAAGCTGTTTAATGCTTTGAAGCGAAAGTTCTCAGCGAGTGGTGAAAGCGTATGTGGAACTCATTTTGCCAGCTAAAATTTAAAAACTTAATGAACCGTTTCTCGTTGTTGATTAATTTTGGTGCAAGTAGGCCTGAAAAAGAGTGATAGTTTCGACCAACTCACTTAGCCTTTTCTACGTTAGGCGGTACTGGATGCATGATTGGGAATTTGCCCATCCAACAGGCTTTGCATATGCAGTTAGTAGGCACGTCGCGCCAGTCCTACAAGACGTCGTGCGAAACATATCTCGGGACCGACTGTTAAGGGCTGTATACGGGAGCGAGATGTGTGTGAGAAGGGCAAAATTGAGTCACAGTCACGAGGTCTTGAACAGACTATCCTCGTATAGATGTACTATCTAGTACGTGTTGAATTTTACAACTGTGCATCTTCCTGACAGAGGGCGACGATTGTCCTAAAAAATGGGTTATTCGTTACTGTAGCTATTGATTCGTTGAATTAGTTAGAGAGCGAATTCCTAGATTGCAGAGAATAGCGAGGTTATAATACCCTTTCCAATTACATGCAGTATGAACGTATAGGGTCTAACGTAACAGTGCTGACCGTTTCCTATAGTCCTATATAGCGTGACTACGCCGTGTGTCGCCACCGTGGTATCCTGAATCATCCTGATAATATAGTCCAATCGTACAAAATTCTTACGTCGCTGGGACCAAAGTGGGTGTGAACCTCAGTTGTGTACGTAATCCATACAACAAACGAGACGTTTGTAGGCGGGTAAACCGCCACGTGTATCTCCCCCCACTTTTTGAGGCCAATCATTGGGAAGAATGTATCTAATCCCCCCTTAAAGACCCCCATTTTGGTCAGAACCAAGACCACTTCATCCCACCAGTTTTGTTGTAAGCCTGGGTGTTTGCTAGGCACATGTAATTATGGCGAATTTGACACATGATCATCTTTGAAATGACTTCTAACTTTGGTGAGGAACAAATTAGCCCCATCCCACCAAGTTTCGTTCAAATCTGACAAGTTTGGAAAATCGCATAAATTTTGCAAGTTTGACCTCCGATGACCTTGAAAGGACCTCCACATTTTTCGGGATTAACTATAGGTCCCCTACCCACCAAGTTTCGTTCAAAATTCCGACGACTTGAAAATTTCGCGCGAAAATTATGGCAATTAGTAGGCGGCCCCCAGCATTGCAGCGATGCCCACTTTCCGAACTACATCCGAAATTCCCTAGGGCGGACAAGTGTACAGTTTCAGTCAAAGCGGATAAAGCGTTAATTATTGCGCTAACGGGAAATCTTCCAATCGTGGAAATTATGCAACATTAGCTGACCCCGTTCATGTGGCACGCCACTTTCCGACGCATCCGAGATTTCACTAAGGCGGACATGTGCCAAGTTTCGGCTCAAACGGCGGACAAAGTGTTGGAGAGTTTTGCGCTAACAAGAAACGCGGCGGCGGACGCGGACGCGGAAGCGGCGGCGCGCGGCGGAGACGGCGAAGCCAAACCCAGAATATGCCCCCGAAGTGGGGAATATAAAAGATATCCGAGAGAAATACCGACGATGGTTTTGTTGCTAATTTGCCGGTTACTTGTGATCAACGGGTAGGCGGGGAAAGGCGGGGGGGGGGGGGGTTACGTCCGTGCGACGCCACTCAATACCCTGAACAGGCATGCCCACCGTTGCTAATCATATATCACACGGATGATAACTGGTTTTCAGTACACGGTAGGCCCTATATACCTTCCTTATAATGCAGATACGGGAATTCCGAGGACCAAATGTACTTACCTCCCTGACACTGAAGGGGGGAATCATAGCCCACTGTATCTGAGGGAGAATAGACCAACTTCACCCACCACAGAATGGAGTTGTGCTATGAACAGCCTTGCACTGTTATTGTGCAATACTACTTCCTGGCATTCAATTCTCCTTCTCGGAGCAGTTGGATTGCGTAACTGTTCGGGACTTCAATCGAAATTCGTGTTTTCTCCGTCAAGAGTCATGGTGACTCTGGAGATATATGCGGATCAAAATATCGTAGCACCACAGTAACTTCGTAATGCCGCTTTCAAGAGCTATCCTAAAAGGAGGGTATCGTGTCGACGTCGTAATTCCAGACTTATCTCTCGAAACGACCGCGGAAGCATGCATGGGGAATGGAAGGGATTTCCCGCCCGAAACCTGTCAACTAGAAATCCTGGAATGACTATTCAGCAGTAGGCTTTTTCTTATACAGTTATATATAAAAAAAAACACCAAAAGGAGAAAAAAACCCACTGATATTGTATGAAAATCAACGCGCTACATCCAGCCGTTACCGGTACGCAATACGACGCTTTTCCTGGTGCTACTCATAAGCCGAGTTCGTGGTTGTAAGCGCGCATGCTCACCACTGAACTGTTGGGGGGGGGGGGGGATAGACGAGATGCCCCCATAGCAATATCGTTACGGGTTATTTAAAAACGCAAACAATTCATCCAATGTCTTCGGTGTTACTGTTGATAAATTTGGGGAAATCTGTAAAGTTTTGTGTCGGCAGGATATGTAATTTTCGGCTGAAAGGAGTTATCAAAGATCGTTCTGCACACTGTACGTTCAACGTCGAACTGCTATCGTTCCCTCATGACATTCGACACAATATTATTATCATCTCATTAAACTAACTCCGAACTGGCTTATTAAAGGTGCGTTGTCGTATCGTGTGTAATCGCCGTCATGCTGTTTGCATGACGTCACGTGATTGAGGCGGGTAATGTTGTTCAGAAATAATGTGAATTTTCCTGTCAACATCTAATGTACTGAAAGCACATGCACAGCGCATTTCAAAAACACGGAATGGCGTGGGGCCTCACCCCTCATCTAAAGCAAGGGTTTTCAACCTGGGGACGCGTCCCACCGGTGGGACATCTTGTAATTTTTGGTGGGACTTGAGCTTGTCCCATAGAAAAAACAGTGGCAAAATGATACACTTTTATCGTATTTTCAATTCTTCAGAATGATTTGAGATACATTAACATAGGCCGTGTGCAGTGAATGTTGTGATCAGCAAAACACGACAATATGCGCGCGGAGTAACTTGACAATGTGTGTGTATTTTCGAAATGTGGAAATTCCGCCTCCGCCTGTCCGTCAACGTGACGAGTGCCTGTGCCTGAAATAATAGGGGACGTGCTCCTGACAAACCATAGGGGGCATTTTGTGTTACGCATGTATTAGCGGGACTTTGGAAATTCACTTTTTTCACCTTAATCGGAGGAACATCGAAAACATTTCTCAATAGGTTGTTCTTGATGTGATAAACTGCAAGATCAGGAAGAAGATAGATAAGAAGCAAGCACAGCCTCCACATAAGGTTGGACTCATTGAGATCATCAGGGATTTGCCAGATCTAATTGCCATGCAGTGATGGTTATTTTTGTTATACCCATAGAGACCACGCACAGGCCCAATTACCAGTGGCGCCGTCAGGGGGGGGGGGGGGCAGGGGGGCACATGTCCCCTAGAAAAACCAGTGCCACCCGGTGCGTTATTGATACTAATTTGATGTAAACGGGGCTAATATGTTGTTTTTTATGACAAGGAAGGATATTGTGCCAAATTTGCCTCGAATTCACTGTAAAAGTGTACACATTCGCGCATCGCGCGTGGTAGCTACTAGTGGTGGAACTCGTCCCGTTGCTCTTCGTCTCCCAACATCTCCGCAAGCTCTATGGGAAGGTTCTGCCTACATTAGCTCCTAGCTTATACATATTCGAAGGTGAAAATATACAAAAACATTCTCATTGACTTTGAAAACTACCATCACTCTTCTGGATTACTAACCCTTTACCAGTTTCCCTCTTGTCCGTTTCTTCCTCTCTCAACAACGCGCAATTTGAACTGCAGTAGCCTAGGCTGTCGGACTGCATGGATTTTCAGCGAGTGGTTCTTTTTCTCCAGGGAAACCTACTCGAAGTTCCCGGCGTGCCTATGGCATGACGTTATATCATGGTTGGGTCAGTAGAAAGAGCTAAAGCGCTAAATTGTCCTAAATGGTCTGGGAATCCTGATTTTTTTGCAGATGTGCTTGGAACTCTGAAAAATTGCGCCCTGGTGGACAGTAGTATGGTGGAGCAATTGTTTGAACATCTGGCCAAAAAGTTAATGGGGCACGATAGGAAGGACGCGAGGTGCGACCAAATGTCGCAAATTTTCCACCGATTCCAAATTTGTGATATAAAGGCCCGCATGTTTGAAGCTTGGTACATGCTCGCTAAACCGTCCCGGAAAAGGCGATTTCCGCCCATCTGGGGGCTTGCACACCCAAAAGTTCGTTTACGCTACGCGCCACCTCATGGTGGCGCTTGCGCCTGGAATTGGTGCTCCCCTCCAACCTGTCTTTGCCCCCTTACGCCCCCCTACGCCCCCCCCCCCAAGACGAAAAGTCTGGTGACGCCACTGATAATTACCAAGATCACATTTTACGATTCTCAGACGGATTACAATGGTACGTATGCTGAAATGAGGGTCGATAATGTACAGAATTGCACTATTTCCAAGTGTTTTTAATTTTTCTACCCATGACGCTTCATTTTATACTGGTGGGACGTGGTACATTCGTAAATGCAATTTGGGGACAACCAAAAAGGTGGAAAACCCCTGATCTAAAGAATTATTTCATTCCTCAACACCACATCGGGTCGAAAATATTTGTCCGGACGAAAAGAAACTCCACGCTCGTTCCCAGGCCAAAACTTACGAGTCGGTCATTCATATATTGTTGGTAGAGTCATCAACGGCTGCTGCCCTGGATTGACACCGAGTCGCACTAAATCTAATGTTTGGAAATTGGTCACCCCACTAGGAATGAGCGTTTGGCAGGATTCATACGTAAACATTATTAACTGAAACTCGAAACCTATTCGATTCGTCCACTTACCTTGTCCTTATGGATTGGGTTTTCCATAGTCAGATCAGGAAACCATTTGACCTTCTTTCGTTATACAATATGGCCTAGTACAACGCTGTCCGACAGAAACATGTTCACAGGAGATATCGTGATACCCAAGTATCGCAGGAAAATCTAGAGCAAACCCAGGAAGCAGTCCGGCGTGCAAAGCCTACGGGATTTTTGTTTATTCTTGGGTGGGTCTATGCTTGGCTGCTTTTGCATGCTGTGAGTTCACAGTCACTCTTGTCCTATTTCTTTTTTGTTTTGATGACATGCGATTCTGCCGCACTAACGTCTCTGTTCTACTGCCAACTATACTACAAATTCTAATTTCTTTTGAGGGGATCAGTAAAGTATCAACCGATGGCTTTGCAATCCATAAGTCAAGGGAGGTAGTTTTTATCTCCTTTTACAGAACGAACCATAAGATATTGCAACCCACAAATAGTCAATTGAACAGAAATACAGGATCTCCTCTACCTACTAGGCCCTGTTATGTGGTAGTTGCTGACATTCGTAAGGAGGATACACGCTGTAGAAATGCGATTGACTCCTCAACATCTCCAACTCAATATGTACGGAGGGCGGTGTGGGGGTGGGGGTGGGGGGGGATAGGAAGAGCAGACAGAACAGATGGCAGTACACAACATCTGTAGCGGACGGGACTTCAGGGTGCCTGGACACCCGCGACTGGCCGAAGGAGAATGCAGTCGCGAGGTCATTATGTGGCGCCTCCAGAGTTCACCATACTCCGAATTTTTGTTATTTCCCTGTCCCTCATTTTATTCACTGAGAAACTACGCAGGGGAAGTCTGGTGGTAGCAGATATCCCAATTGCCCGCTGTCCTGGAACTGCCATAAACGTGTCGTATAAGGTAGAGTTCCATTAATAAGGGCCACAGGTACCTATATAGTGATGTAATGGGTGGTGTTTGGTACTGGTGTTAATGGCTAATTGCTTAGGATGGGACGAATTCTAGTGTCTTGGGGATGGTCAATGAACCTTATCCTGGAGCATGACCACCGGGGTACTGACTACTGGTAATAAGCCATATACCAATCAACACCAGTCGCGGTTGGAATATTTCAATTGAGAATGAAGATCAAATTTTCTTGGCAGCCAGCGATCTTTGTCAATACTCGCTCTCACGACGTCATGTTCGACGGAACGCACGCTCCCGTTTTCGCTTTCTTGGTCCAAGTAAAATCTTTGCTCTCATAAAAATTCACTTTGCTTTTCACAGAGATGGAATGGAAAGTACTATAACCGGAGTTCAAAGGGTGTACTATTGGTCATTAATGTACTTTGTCAACTTTGTAGGGCGAAAGTCGTGTTGCCATTCACATGCCTTGTTTGACATGCGAGCTCTGATGAGGGTCATCTGATCTCAAATTCGATCAGTAGTGGGTAATTGATTGCACACCCCTTCAACATGTTCACTATTTTATTTCGGCTGAGAACATGTCAGATGGGATCTGTTCAGATTGATTAGGTTTCCCTCAACAACACGAAACGGTGTTTCAAATGTTTCACAGGAAAAGTTTATGTTTAGAAACAAATTTTATGAAAGCGTTTCCTGTAAGGAACATTTTTAACCAAGAAATTTGTTGCCCACCAAAACCTTTAAGAATCAATTTCAGAAGCTAATTTTCGAAAAAAGTTTCCAAAAAACGTTCTTTTAACTGTGTTTGTAAAAACGTTTTAAGAACATTTTCCTGATGTTGTTATTCAACCAAAAATATCTTAAAAACATCGGCTGAAACACTGTTTAATTTTTTAAAACGTTTCCTGTGTTTCTGGGGTTCATTTTGAGATATTGAAGCCTGTGTATGTTGTTTGCTGTCGCCACGCAGCTCATAGTGACCACTGGACAGGATCGAGAAGACATCAAACTACATTGGCCTCTATCTAATGCTAAAGGCAGCAATCAACTTTACACGCACTGGCGCGTCAGCGCCGTTTTGAGTCATGTGTCGTCACGGTGGGTGTATATATTCATCTTATATCAACGCAGTTCCTATTAGCGTGCTGGTGCTCGTAATTAACCGAGGTAATTCACCAAGGCCTCAATACCAGTTGGGAACCTCTTTTCGATGTACTCATTGGGCTTCGTACCGTACCCATGTAGTTTGAGGAATTGTAATGTGACGTCACACGTCACTCCAGTCAAACGGATGAGAAGCCCCACATACTACTAGCCTCATTGAGCCGTCAACCTTCTTGGTGTGCAGGTGTTTCACCTCTGCCTCAGGATTTAGCCTCTCATCTCGAAGATTCGCATGCTATTATTATGGGTTAATTTTCACTTTATTTGTCTTTGGAATCAAACTCGCTCATCGGTGCTTTTAGCCTACGTTGCCCTCTGAGTACTACTGGAGCTGGTTTCGCATTGTGGAATGTTTCACTTTTGGATCCCTCCGTTCGTGTGAATCCCTGGTATAATCCATACCAAACTTTACTAGTGCGTTTATTCAGGATTATTAGGCATATAGTCAAACCATGCATTTTATCTTTCTCGACACAAGATAATGTTCCCGCGGTATCCAAAAATACCACTCAGTACTACTAAATTTATGTTTCAAACAACCACGGGCCTACGTGTCACAGGGCATATTAATCGCAAACAATCAGCAAGTCCAACCTTGGGCCTGCAAATCGGGTGGATAGCTTTTTTTACATCCGCCGAGAGAATACTATTGAATCCTGATGCCTGGCAAACAGATTTGGCCAACTGGGTGCAGGTTGTCTTCGATCATTTGTGGGCCTACCACTTACACCACGATAACACAGCAAGATGAGAAGCGATAAGGAGAACATTGAACAACACACAATGCCACATTCCTACAGGATTCCCCTGAAGTTTGCTGAACAGTGGTCGGCTAAGAGGCAAGACCGCCATGGGTTGGGTCGCGAATTGTACGCGAACAATTAGCTGCACCAGGAAAAACCATCACAACAACAGCAGCATCCATCAGTCCATGTAGCTGAGTAAGCTCTCAATAACAGGGTATTTATTAGGCACATGACTTCATTGACATGCAGTAATTGTCAGTGACGTTTAGAGATCCTCATCTATGAATAGCCCATTTTTTCCAAGGGTTCCTCATGAACAGAGACGACATCAAGCTCATTATCTCAAGACATGCATGCTGTCAGTGCTGTTCCGAGATTCTCAGCCTGTTAGTGTCAGTCCCACGAGGGTCTTAATGCAACTGAAACATACAACACGGCACTTGTAATCTTCAAGACATGCATCTGGTGCAGAGAGATGTGTTTTGCGATTCTTCTCACGCTTGAGGTGTCTAGACCTTCACGAGGGAGTCCCCAGGAACTGAAACATAAACACCGCACATTTAATCTTCAAGACATGCATGCTGGTCAGAGATGTTTAGAGATTCTAGCTGTGAGGTGACTAGTCTTCACAGGTTCTTCATGAAACTGAAATATACAACATGCACATTACTTCACGACATGCATGATGTTCAGAGATGTTTAGAGATTCTCAGCTGTGACGGTGATATTCTTACAAGGGGTTCTTCATGAAACGAAATATCAACACGTACATCATCTTCAAGACATGCATGCTGGTCAAGACATTTGAAGATTTCAGTCATGAATGTCCAGTCTCCACTAGGGTTTCTTATGGAACCGAGACATGCATCAAACACATTAACTTCAGACATCATGATGTCTGAGATGTTTAAAGATTTTCAGCTTTGAATGTCCAGTCTTCACTAGGGTTGTCTATGGCAACCAAAACATGCATCGAGCACATCATCTTAAGACCTGCATGATGTTCAAGAGTTTAGAGATCCTCAGCTGTGAGTGTCTAGTCTCACAAGGGTTCTTCATGAAAATGAAATATACATCAAGTACATGGACATTCTCACTCGGATTGAAGGTAGTAGCATATGATGATGCCACTTGGATGGCGTAGGCAGACAGTATAAGGGCCAACAGTAGCAAACCCCATCATTCTCAATATCCTGGAGGCACGACAGATGTCTCATCCGTCTACGGAATGACCTATCAGGATAATAGGGGTAAATCAGATCAGAAAGATACACAGGGGTGTTCCCAGACAGACAACTTCTAACTTTGGAGATTATCACAAGTTCCTGTAATAGACGGTAGCTAGTTTAGGGAGTACACGAATCCCCTTCTTCCCTTCCTTCTACGCCTGGAGGCACATACTCTCTGTTCCCTCTGTCTAACAAAAGGGCCGAGCAGGGGTACAGAGGTTTCCCAGACAGACATTTCTAGTTTCTGAACCATGATACCATTCTGTACTAGAACATGTAGTTAGAAGTGTAGGGATACAAGATCATTATGTCAGTCAGGATCACATGAATTTGAACACAATATGCTGAATATGGCCATAACTAGCATTGATTGTCCAAATCGGGCACCATTATCAAAGGCGCGCTTGTTTTTTTTTTAATCTTCTGCCTGCAAGGGGAAATCCATTCTGTGACAACAGGTTATAGGGTATCTCTACAATTGGCAACTGATACCAGGCGATTGAGGAATCACTTAATGGTATATCACACCTCCAGTCTTCAGCCATTGGCCTCCAAGAATGAACTCTGGCGAAGCTATCAATTTTTTTAAACCAACAATTGAGCAAGCTCAATCGACCAGTCCCACTGAGAGCTGAGACAAACCGGGCTCCTTAACTTTTTATAGTAACTAAAGGAGACAGCACTAGCATTGTTTTGCCCCTTCTGTTGTCCATTCATATAACTGGTACCTGTATCGTCCAGAACAAACAGTGTCGATCAAAATAACGCTGTTTACTCTTCGCTGTGGGACAACGCTGACGTGTAGGGGATGGTACAGAGTGCAACGCGATATAAAGCCAAGAGATAATCGAGAACGGTCACATGTGTCATCCAAAGAACCTGCAGGTGCTTAAGGAGGCGATAAACTCTTTATTTCTGACAAAACACAAACCTAGACTCTACAATAACAGGAAGTGACTAGATTGAAGTGGGGGCGCTGTTGCCATTTCCTGATCCATCAGCAGTAACTAGTAGCTGCTAGCGGAGATGGGTCATGAATGTGCCAGAAATACTGTTTTATTCAACAGCCAGTAACTAACACACAGGCACATTCAGTTAGGACCTACACACAATAATGAAGCCCGAGATAAAGTGTGTTAAGACCCAAATTAATTTGACACCATTTATCATCATGCACATCACTTTGATTGATTCATTTTACTTGATTCTACATGTTTCCGGATGTCGAGTAAGGCTTCAAGGATACCTTGGCTTCCTCTCTCGACTATGCTCAGATATATCTGTGGAATGCCATCTCCTCTCTCTGAAAGGATTTCCATGTCCCCACTTCCTCAAACTGAGGACTGGAAAACCCTGACCAACAGGACGGCTCCAGCTGAATGGGCAAATATCCAGGAATAGATGCCATAGACCCCATGCACAAATCCACTGAACCACAGCGAAAATGAAGTGAAGACCTCGCCTATTGCACTGCAAGTACAGCCACCTAGGAAGTCTGGTGAGTGCTGGAATTCCAACCCCGCTAGTAAAGTGTCATGGATACCAGCTTCAACCCCAAAAAGTACCTAATCATCACCTTTGGCTTTTCCTAAGCGTACAACACTACAATGAATTCAATACCATGTGCGTTCCTCTCTTCAGTTTTTCCTGTGAACCACATCTGAAGGGTGAAGTTGTTAGTGGAATTCAACCACAGCTTTACGGGGAATCGTGTGGATCATGGAATAGGTACGGCTTTCTACTGCCTTGCTGCAACCAGTGTAACCCCTCTCTCACTGAACAAGTTTCACCTGATTGAAACCTAAACCTTCCTTACTATATATAGGCAGTACCGGACCTCTTGAAGAACTTTTACTGTGCTTGTTATTGGCAGGATATTCCCCCATTACCTGGTACAATCCCGCCCACTCCACGCTTAGAAGTGACACAACAGTTGCCCCCAATAACGACAAACGACTGCTTCTCACTGGTCGACCAGGGTTCATCAACACATGAACGACATCCAATCGGTCACGATTCTCTCACCATCATCACCTCTGTAAACCACGTCATGAGGAAATTAACCTTCCTGCTCCCAAGACTATGTTTGGACTACTGCTAATAGTGACATTGCTCCATGGTCATCTGTCACATGATGGTGGGTCCGCCTGACCCCGGAGACGACGGAAATAGTTCTCACTCGGATAAGATGGCCACACTAATTGGTTGGGAGGAGGAATGTCTGCTGATATTTCCTTGTCATTAATTGGACAATAACTGGAACAATTAGAATAATATGTGGGTGGACTTTTCACCAGGCTCCACAGGGCCTTGTTTAACAATATACGACTGCATGCAAACATTATATTATGAAGTGGCAATTGACTATCACTCAAACCAACATTGCATCTTTCCCGGCATCCCTGAAGCGGCATTGGCACAGTGTCCAATCAAGGCTGTTCCCATCTGGAAAAGAATCTGAGGCAGTGGCTAAGATCCGTAATATGAGTATGTGGTGTGCAGTTTGAATGTGAAAATCATATTATTTTCCTTAAGGGGGTTGATACTCAAAGAAATCAAACTGTATATTAATGTAGGTCGCCATAAATATCTAGTAAGGATTTAAATTGCTTTTTGGATATTCCACAGAATACTTTTGCCGGTGATTGCGGCATCGTTGATCAGTGTTTGGGTCCAATCTTGATGATTTTTCGCTGTTACTGAACTTGTCTCCATCTCCTGCAAACCAACTGCAACTCATTTGGGCACATTCCTGTTTCTGGCACTCTCATAATCCACCATTTATGGTCTCTTACAGCATCTGACTTACGCATCTATGGAATCCGTGCCTTTAGCACTTTCTACAAGAAAGCAGGATAACATGCTAAGTGACTAAGAGAATATGGCCCCCAACTGAGAGCAACAGCTGCCTCCAACCTTCTGGTTGCTTTCAATTGTCTGCAAGGAATAATTTAGTACTGATGAGTGAGAATGGGGCATAATGAATCTCTCAATTAAAGGAATATCCTGATTATCAGTGAAAAAGTTATAGGTTTGCCTTGGAAGATTGAACATTTCTGTTTTTCCAGGTCATCAATTTTGTGACTATCCAAGAGTTTATTCTTCTAAACTGAAAAAGCAGCAAATTGTACCAAAACTTTCATCATGAAGGGTTATATTAGAGAAAATATATTCAGTTCAGGAATATGGAAACTGATAGAATATGAGGAGCATTGATGTTAAGCATTACACAGTAGGCTGTAAGTTGGAAATGGTGCCAGATAGGTGTGGCAATTTTTACCAGGCCTAACTAACTAGATATCGCATCCATCACTAACAAACATTAACACTTTTCTGCCTCCCCCCTGGCAGTGGGGTGGGGGGTGAGTGGTAGCCATTCAGAACTAGTACAAAGTAATACCCCTGCGGTCCTCTCTATCATAATATTGTTTTGTGATTTTTTGGGCTTGGGGTCACCGTACCTGATGAACCCATGAAATTGTCGTTTCGTGTTGTGTGTTTTTTTTTTTTGGGTTGATGTGCAAAATAACAGAGGGCAATTTGTGTTTATGCACCTGGTAAGGGTTGAACAAATCGGCAAGCCAATACTGGACTTGACCCACATGCAAAACCCCCCCAACATCAGACTAATGAGCCAGTTTGGAGTTACAGTTAATGAGGATGATAATGATATTTTGTCAAAGGTTATTAGGGGAATGACGCAGTTCGACGTTGAATGTACAGTGAGGCAGAACGATCTTTCGAAACTCCCCTGCCGAAAATTATGGAATCTTGCCATCACAAAACTTTACAGGAACCCCCCCCCCCCTCCCTTACTTATCAACAATAACATCCAAAACATGGGATGAATTGGTTGGCTTTTCAAATAGTGGTGACAGATTAAAATAGGGCCGTAACGATCTATTGCTATGGGAGAATCTGACCGAACTTCGTCTATGCCTTTCCGAAAACGTTCGGTGGTTGGCATGCGCACTAGATACGAACTGGTTATTATTAAACCAAAAGCTCAAACCTCTTTTATATAATGATAATAATATTGATGATAATAATAATATCAATAATAATGGACCCAGAAATGCCTGGTCAAGGTATTGTGCCCTGCATTTTTGCTGTACTTTTTCAGTCCTCAAATGAAGGTGGTCTTGTGCCTCAAGTTGGTCCCCCAGGATCCAGGGACCCCCCTCCAGTGAACTGCTTTCATTAGGGCCATGGGAGGCTAAATAGATGGCTGCTACCCAGCAGGCATCATGAATCACTGACACCCTCCACTACAGGCCCCCCCCCCCCCAGTGGTCCCTGTGATGAATGACATTTTTCCAGAAATACAGCAACATGAGATCCTGGCCCCGTTACCAAACTGTAATGCCAGTCCCTTCACCTGTGCCCCACAAACAGTGAGATACAATTGTGATAACAATGGCCCCTGCCTGATCATGTACTCAAGTTTCCCAACTTTTGGCATCCTTGTCTCTCGTAGCTGATACTGATATTTTTTGTGTTTCATTCCTAAACAGGCCAGAGTATTTGTCGGACATCAACCTACACTGTTACCATTTGATGTGGAGGAGTGGAGCATATAGTTCAAATGGAGACGTAATGGGATCCCACGAGGGAGCTCTGCATATTTCACAGACAATCAGCTATCCCGTTTCCTCTTAGAGTTCTCTCCTGGTAAGGCTACAATATAAATAGCTGTGCACTACTGTATTTAATCAACCGTCTTTGCGATCAATTCACTATGTATGTTGTTCACATCAGACACCTTCTACAGTGCTCATACAGCTCTTTCCTACTTCCAGCCAGACCCATCATCAATACCACCAGATCATCATCTTTCTGGGGATTATTATGCTGCTCATAAGAACCACTGGACTCTGTCCTCCTCTCCTCCAGCTTTGCTGGTGCCACTAGCCTGAGGAGAGGCAAGGCACTCCAATTCTCTGCTTGGGCATCTTCATCACAACTTTCCGGACAGTTTGAACAGAACCATAAGAAGAAAGCAGAACAATCAGTGTAAGGGTGGGAACCTGAGGGGTTACGCATGTTCATGTCCATCAGACATTGTGAGTGACATTTATACATGTTCGGCAGCAAGAACCCTGGTAGGATTTCCCTAGGTCACAGGGATGCATGTGCTTCTTATTCTGTTCGCTACGAGTACCTCCTCTATGTAGGGATGGGCAGGCCATGTTTTTCTCCACGCAGGAGGTAACAGGTGGTTTCCTTTCCTAGGCTGGGTCTTACAATGTAGAAATTCTTTGGAATGTTGACTTAATAGAAATGCCCTCATCTGTGAAATGCTGTCTGTAACCTACATGACACACAAACATTACAATCTTAATGAATAACATATTACATAGGGCTATCAGCATGCATTAAACAATACAATAAAAATCTCTCTCCAGTTCCATTCCACTTTAGTGTCCATGCCCTCTAGTAATTGTGTGATTGAAGTCCTCTTCATTTCACTCGATGAAGTTTGTTTTTTTCTGAATTCGTTGTCACCTCTGTGTGTAGCATGAAGTTGTCTAGAAGGTAACATGTCCCTGGAGGTGGACAACTGGTGATAGCACTCCTCTCCCACTCACACCCAGATAAGGAACACTGCAGGGATTTTATGTCACTGTCATTATCACTCCTGCCCAAGGGGCCACCAGGTTCCAAGTTTTCCGTTGCGTCCGGTGAGATGACTTTCAAATAGAATCATGTTGCTTGTGGATATAGATTACAAACCAACGTTCAACCTCAATTATTGACACCAGGTTTTGTTAGAATGCTTCAAAGCTAATCTGATTCAACCTCGGTCTCAATTTGACCTGTTAGGTCTTCATTTCCAGAATGAATCTGACCAGCATTTACATTAATCAGATACGGAAGGATCTTCTTCTTTACGATCCATATGTATTTACAGCAAGCAACGCGTGATTCTCACATCCGAGAAACCAGTTTTTTTCCCATACACCTTAGTGAGGTCTTGGACGAGGAATTGCCCACAGCTTTTTCCTTCATTGTTCATTGCTCTTCACACAGACATGGACTCAGCTGGCTCGCGTGATCCGTTCCTGCATCAATTTGGATAATGAATTATCTCACAGGTCCCCATAAGGCACCTAGGTGAGGAAAGACAACGGTGATAAACTTATTCTATCAGTATAGGTAACATTATAGGTAACGTCAATGAATACTAAACATTTGTGTCATAACAGTGCCGTGTTTATTCCGATGGTAGGACCCGGTGCAGATGGTCCATCATGAGAAGCGGGCCCCCCAAAGAGAAAAAAAGAAACAAAATTGCCACTAAAATTCAGTAGGTGGTACGCTCCAATATGGGGTAAGTATTCGTATTCACAGATCACCAACCAGTAAGTTTTGTGAAATCATATTTCACTTACCCCATATTGCACTTTGCACAACTAGCACAGGCCACTGGAGGCGGGTCCGTGCGTCACGAAGCGGGGTTGTTGGTCGGTTGTAGACGCAGAGGCATTCGCCCTCGTGCCGGCAGGCCGATACTGTGTTTGGAGGCAGCAATGAAACGAACGTCCGTGTGGTAAACCCCACAGACGCCTCGCATACCGTCGCGCGAAGAAGCGTAGTTCGGGAGAACGAGGAGGGCCGACTCTCCAGTCTCGCGGTGCAACGTGTATGCACATTTGAACCCGACGAAACCTTGCTCAGATCTATGGCGGCCTTGCGGAGGCCCTCTTCCCCTTGAATTAGGAAGCCTCGATGCCGGCTAGAAAAGCTGACTACATAGGACGAAGAGTTGAGGGCGTTGACGAACGAACTTCGTTTTCACCCAGTACCAGTGCCGTGTCCGAACCGGACACCCACACCTGACGCTCCAACCGTGGAAAATTCCGACGGTTCAGAGGTAAGTCGCTCGACGTGTGAACCCGACTCACGGACGCCGGGGTCGACCACCGCCTCGAAGAGCTGACCTGGTTCGGATTCGAAAGATTAGGCTGCGACCACAGTCCTTGGGATTCCAATCTGGCCCGGGGGGGCCTAAACGTCGATCACGGTTAGCCCCACCCAGTCTCTGGAGAGTCGATCTGGCTCAGGAGGGCAGAATGAGTCGGCAGGCCCGATCCTCTGCTCTGTAGGGCCCTCACACAGGAGGCAGGGAGAGTCGGACAACGGCTATGGAAGCTCGGTATGAACCAATCCCAGGGGAGCGATGCCCAAAGAAGCCGGCAGAAAAGTGGGGACCACTGTCTCTGGAGATCGGCAGCTCGATCCTCGGCTGCGGTAGAGGGATCTCACCCAGGAGGCAGAAGAGTCTGACCACTGCTCGGGTGAGTCGGCCTGTCCGATCCTCGGCTTCGGTAGGGGCCATCTCACAGCAGACGGAGGGCAGGCAGAGTCGGGCTCTCCGGCTATGAAGCCCGGCATGAGCGAACCGCTGCACAGGGGAGCTGGCTCGGATGGCGTGAGAGCGGTCCGCGGCTCATAGCGACGGTAAAGTCGACGCGGCTCGTGTGGTCGATCTCTGGGCGGTCTCAGGATAGTCGAGAACACTGGGATGAAGGCTCCGGAAGGGGTCGGTAGGGCTAACCCGCGGCCCGGGAGAGCCCATCTAACATGAGGGGCCGAAGAAGTCCACCACACCCCGGAGGGTGGGAAGATGTGTCAACACCTGCTCGAGACTTCCGACAGACGGTTCACGGCTCTGGAGAGCCTACCCACGCTGAGGGCAGAACCCTTCGAGAAGGCCGACAGAGACGGTTCACGGCTCTGATGGGCAGACCCGCTCTGGATCTCTAGTGAGACAAGTCCGGTGGCTGGGAACATGGAACGCCCCACCACCGTCGCACTCCGCTGTCAGCGGGCTCCGGCCTAGCCCGGTCTTTAACAGGGCCGGCTGTAGGGAGCACGGCACCTCGGGTAAGCCGGTTGTACGTAAATGGGCTGTTAGGCCGGACGGTTCTTGTCTCTCAGCGAACAGGGCGGTCGGTCGACGCGAAGTGCTTGACTTCAGAAAAAGCGTCCTCGACGTGAAGGTGATGACTGGTTGAAGGTAGCCAGGGGTCCAGGAGTAGACGGCAGAGACGGCGCAGAGAGCACGGTAACCTCAGGTGGGAGCAGGGTGCTCCGTAAACGGGTCGTGGTTCTGTCTCTCAGCGGGACAGGCGGGGCGGTCGAGCGAGCGTGCTGGCTTCGGGGGAAGGAAAGCTGCGTCACGAGTGAAGGTGATGACTGCGTCAAGTAAGCCCTGGGGTCCACGGAGTAGACGGCTAAGAGACGGACGTGCAGAGAGCAAGGCTACCGGGTGGAAGCCGTTGCTCCCGTAAACGGGCAGTTATGGTATGTCATCAGCGGACAGTCGGGTCGATGAGCGAAGTGCTGGCGTAGGGAAGAAAAGAGCGGCGACGTGAAGGTGATAACTGCGCCAAGAAGTAATAGGGTCCACGGGAAGGGCGGACGAGATCCAACTCAGGCAGGAGAACCGAGGACGTCGGCAAGACTGGCTACTAGATCAAGTAGGCCTAACAAGGCGGAGACGTGAGTCCGCAGCCGAATTCCGCAGTCCTATGCCCGGCCGTTCCTGTCGTTGAGCCCCTCGCTATCTTCAGAAAGCTGTCTATGTAGGCGAGCCCTCTTGAGCCTCGGCTACGGTGGTGAGCGAGAGTGGGCCTAGTAAGAACCACCGAGGGAAGGGTAGCCAACTGCTAGTCTCTCCCACGAAGCAGTACGCTTGGAAGCAGACCCTGACCGAAATAAAGGCCATGGTCCTCGACTGGCCAAGGCGTACTGTTCGCTAGATAGTGGAGCCTGCAACTCCGCCCGGTGGCCATCCGCCCGGGGGGGGGGAGGGTAGATAGGAGTCCATTCGCCTGCATCCAGCATCAGTGGCCCTCCGCGGAGCCCGCGACTCTCTTTGAAGAGATCCGACTCTGGCAGGGGTGGCGCTCCTGGGCGGCCGCAGAAAACCCCGCCGCTGACCCGAGCGGGCGCGACTCCCTAGTCTAGGCGGAGGCTTAGAATAGCATGACTGTAGGACTGTGGTGAAGGACTCCTTCCAAGTCGGCTCCCTACAGGGACGTAATTATTCAGTCCTGCTCGCCGCAGGCTTCCTTAAAATATATCCCGTCTGAGGGAGGCCCCGGCCCGCCGATGATTGCTGACTGAAGGCAACTCTTATCGAACGGGCTGGTCACAGGCCCTGTGCGCTGCCCGTGCGGCCTTAAGTCACGCGTCAGTCTGACAAATGGCCATGGATGAGGAGGCCCACCGGACCAACGAACTCGATAGAGTCACTTGTATAGCGACAGCGTAGTGAAGCCTGTCCCGAACGTAGTAACGATGTCGGAGAGGACCGAGAAGAGTCTCTCTCTTGTCCCCGCTGGCGATGGCGGTGACCTAACAACCTTCCTGCGCCGAAAAAAAAAAACCCGCCAGCGTAAAGTCTCGCCCTAGGGTTGATCGGGAATCACGGCAACACTAACAAGGATGCTTTCCATCCGACCCCCGAGGCCTACCGGCGGGTATAGCCCCGCCGCTCCCTGTGGTGTAGAACACAACTGGCTCCACTTCAGTCTCCATGGCCTGACAAGGAGAGCCTTCTCCCCGGCACTACGGGCCGTCTGTTTTCGGACGGACTGCCTCGTACCCCCGAGTACCTCCCCTAGGATCTCGGTAATCGGGGAGGCGTCTTGGGTCGTCTTCCAACTTTCGTCTCTCCTCCCCCTCTTGCCCGGACCAACAGCTGAAGTCTGAGGGGCCGCGCTGCATAACCATCCCTCCGAGGAGCCCGGAGGTCAAGGGAGCGTCAAGCTGTACGGGCCCCGGAACGTCGGCCCCTCTAAACCTGTCTGAAAAAACCGGCGAAACTGGCCTGTAACATCGCCGCCCGCAGGGCCCTTCGCAGCTTGCTAATCCAATGTACACTTTCTCTGCTAGAGCCGCTAAAATCCCGAATCCCGAGCAGAGGACCCTTCTGGGAAGATGTTGAGCGATGTCGCCTGTGCCCTGTAGGGCCCTTGGATCGATCCCACCTGGTCCCCCTGTATCCCCCTGGTCCTCTTGGCGCTGGTCCTGATGGCCTGAGCCGTACAGGCCCGCCGGATTCCCCGCGGGCCGCGGACCGGTCCCGACCCGCACTCGTCGGGACCCATCGGTGCCGTTTCGAGGTGTCACCACACCACCGATCGGACCCGGCTGCCGGCCCCGACCTTGTTTGTCGGGACTCCCGGGCCCGTCCCGAGGTGTAACACACCCACCCCGTCGGACCCTGCTGGCTGGCCCCGACCTAGTCTTTGTCCGTGAGACCCCTCCGGGCCGTCCCGAGTTGTAATCACACCCCGATCGGCCCGGCTGGGGCCGGCCCTGAACCTCTCCTGCTCCTCCTGTCGGGACCCCCGTGCCGTCCCGAGGTGTAACACAACAAACCCCACCCGTTCGGACCCAGCAGGGCCGGCGCCGACCTTACAGTCGTGGGGCCTAACTCAGGCAGAGCCGAGGCCACTTTTCGGCCCGCCCCCGCCTTGGGTCGGCCCCGACACACAAAACTCACCTGTCAGGGACCTCCGTACCGATCTTGAGGTGTAACGACACCCAGCCAACCCGTTCGGTCCGGCGTGCCCGGGAAGGACCAGCAGGATAGCCGGCCTCCTCGACGTGCGAGAACGAGCCCCCCATCGGCCCCGCCCTCCCCCCGCCGGCTTTTTAATTAAGGGGTCCTGCCTGACCCGAGCTCTATGCCTGGGTGGTAACTCACGGTTCTAAACGAGCACCTGCCCACAGCCCCGGAAGGGCCAAGCCCTCCGGGAACGTCCCTCTTCTTTTTTCTTTCGAGCGCCGCCCACAGTCACTGGGTCTCCTCTGCCGTCGGTAGGTTAGTCTTCGTAGACAAGAAAAGGCGACGCCCACAGATTCCTCTGTCCTCAGGTAGCGAAATGGCCTAGAGGGTCCGGTAGCCGACAAAAGAAACGAACTTTCCCGTATCTGAGGAAGTCCCCCGCAACGGGGAAAATATCCTTCCGGGGAAAAAAAAAAAAAGGATAAAACCTCCTCCCGAACGATCTACAAATAAAACAAGAATTCACAAATAGGGGAATTCAACTTCCTCCGGCATGATATATGTGATATGTCATAAACGAGTGTATTGCATATAAGATTTTCATACAAAATACATACATCACAAGCCGATAACGAACGGTATCCCACAGTGATATCACAGATAGGAAACATTTCCTTCGACCTGATATGCGATATGTCATAATACTAGTGTCTGCTGGTATAATAAACTATAACAAATACAAAAAATCAAATCCGGCGGTTTGAGCAAATATCACAAATTAGGAAATCCCACTTCCGTCCACATGATAAGCGAAAAAATGTCATAGTACGGATTGTATTGCAGTATAGAATATACAAAATGTACTAACCATCAGCCATACAAACGGTATACAATAGCAATATAACAAGAAGGAATCCACTTCCGACATGATATGCGAAAATGTCACAAAGTTAGTGTATTGCAGTATAAGACTATACAAAATACAAGTATAATCGGCCGGTAACGACCTCACTAAAGGACAAGTGAACTTAGACTCCAAGCCAATGTTTAACGGAACAAAGTAATCCCCCATTCCCCCGCTCTTTTTCATCGTCTTGCGTAAAATTCCCTAGCGCCGCGTGCGGAGAGAACAACACCTCCGGGAGAAAGGAAAGGGAGGGAAGGGGAGAAACCCAAGGAAGGGAGGAGGGGGGGGGCTTAGGGGGTCAGCCTAGGGGGAAAGCACCAGGACAACAGTCCAGCCCCTACTGAACCTAAACACAATAGGAGCCCACACACCCGCGGTGTTAGGACTACAGGGGAAGCCAATGCACAGCCCTCATTGTGTAGGAGCAGCCTAGCGCCTAAATATGGACTTACGAGAAACGGGATCGAGCGGGGAGGGAAAAAAATCCTAAACCAATATCACGCAAAACGCTAGGGTAAAACAATCCTGGTAGATGACGTCGGAAGAAAAATGATCCTAGCAAGATTCTGAAATGTAAGATTTGAAAGCAGATGGGTGATTTCGGCGATGAAAAATCGGATGAATTCTAGCCATGATGCTCATGAACTTAAACGTTGAACTGCAAAAAAGAAGGACGATAGGGTTGCCAGCCCGGACTAATGTAAAAAAAAATGCCAGATGTTCAATGGCTTGGGGGTGGAGTGCAAAGTGCATATGGGGTAAGTTGAGTAAGTAAGTGAAATAGATTTCCAGTTTTTTTCTTATCCAGTACGCAAAAAACATCTCTTTATGGCACCAAACATTGGTGCGTTATCAACAGAAACACGAGAACATAAGCAAAAGGCCTCCTCAGATTTTGTAGAAGGCTGAGAAGAAGGGATTCTAATACGAATCTCAACGCCCAGAAAACTTAGGAGCTGATGCCCACATCTTGGTGGCGGAAATATAACTGAAAGGGTTGGTCAAGTGGGGTTGCCAGTGGCACCTCTTGTTTCACGCCAGATTAGGAGCTAGGAATTATGACTTGAGCATGGATAGTGTACAGGTAATGACGACCGCAGTGAATTTCCAGTTTATCTTTCTGAGTGGGGGGGGGAGAAGGTTTATTTTGACCGGTGGATTCTTTCCTCACTATTGTGAAGATGAACTTTCACTGTTTGCCCTGTATTAGTGAGAAGAGGTTAATATAGGTATGGGTAAACTGAACATCATATCAGACATGTGTTTCAGATGTGTGTCAAGAGGTTTACTGCTGTATCACAGGCCAGAAACCTCTGAACTTGAGCAATGATGCATAATCACTATTGTCCCTCATGTTGTACGAACAGGTGGAGGGATGGGTGGCGATTTTCAGGTCAGGAAACACCACGCTGTCTGCTACGTGTGGGCTAAACCACAACAATTAGTCGCCGATGTAAACTTCACACCCTGCATTTGTCGATAGTGATGATGAGATTAAATTGGGGGAGCTGAAGAGGAAACACTGCCACCAAAGCCTGTGCTAAGCAGGCTACATGGAGGGTTATATAGTGCAATGGGTCTGAACCGGGTCAAGGAGACACCTCAAGCAATAACTTCCATTGACTACATGTAGAAATAGGGGCGGGTGAAGGGATGTGGCCTATTGTTGAGGGTTCCGATAGAAGGCAGGCGTCAAGGCAAGCCCACTGCTGGCCATGACAGGGAAAATATTTAAAGTGCCAATAGACATGATGATAGACTCACTCTTGGTATCTATATATTATTATTTTAATAATAAGCCCTGGTATTAGATATATTAGACAAATCAAAACCATCGGACTGAATTTAGGCTGCCACAAGGGAGTAAATCGGGCCAACATCTACAATTACAGAATTATCTCTGTGATGTCCTGGAGAGGATGGGGGGGGGGGGGAGGAACAGTCATTACAAAACAATAGTAAAAACGGATAATCCATTCATTTCTATGTGAGTACCACTTTGCATTGGAATTGTGTCAAGGAGCAAAATTGCAGCATTAACTGCAAGTTAATTAGCATGACAGACTTCACATCAACCCGATTCCCTCTCCCTCCATTTCTGCCATTGACCTTGGGTTAAACCGACACACGACTTTTTACTGGAACACAACTGTCCCTACCTACCAATGGTATGGTAGTAAATTCCTATTTCCAGGTCCTTGTAGGCGTTAGGAACTCTTGAACAGCAGCGGCCTCCAAAATATAAGGTTACGCAAAGTCAGTGAACTACAAGTGAAATTATTACTATTAATACTATGATTATTGTTGCTATCATGATTCAGCGGAGACTGCCTTTTAGGCTCCCCTGTAAAATATGTTTCTGTTCCTAGACAACCTGACACGAAAATATTCCTATAAAATGAAATAGGGTAGATACCGTCCTATTGACCAGTTCTATCAGGGGAAACCAGTCCAATGTCATCTGAAATTGACGACCACCTTCAAAAAACAATAAGAACCAAGGAACAGATCTATCCTCATTCAGGGGAACCTATTGGTGGGGGTATTAGGAAGCAATTATCCTCATAAAAATTGATTCCTGGGGCACCAAGGACCAACAAAATGGGAAGAATGGGTAGTCAAAGAAGTCTGCAAAGAAAATCACGCCAGCTGCAACGCAACAACTTCCTGTAAGGGTGATATACGCACTGAGCAGAAGGTGTTATTAGTATTTATGTTATCTACAATTTCATTTTGGCCTCTATAGTATCCAACCTATCAGAGTCTGAAAGAGTAATTAAACCTAACACAGGGAAGAGACAGCTAGGAACAACAGGGGTGACTGGTCAGCAGTGTGCGACTACCAGGTACTTATCTGGTTGAGGAGCCTTGGAATCAGATGAGGCATTGGTGCTTACTCTGAAGATGAGAAATTAAGACTGGATTCATTCAAGGCTAACTCCCTACCCTTGCATCCTTGGCTACACTGAGGCAGGCATGTGTTCAATGACAGGATGCTTCGGGAGGTGCTGACTCTGGGCAAATGGCACACCTAACTCCCAGCGTTTCGTCAGTATATGACCCAATGGCCTGGGATATGCGGTAGGAAACAACCTTGCTAGCTCATTTGGTTGGGAGATGGTCGAGTGGGAGGGGGGGAGGGGGGGGGGGGGGGGTGGGGGCACCACAGCATGCCCAGGTAGTTAAGAGGTTTTAAAGTGAGAGGAAGTAGCTAAGAGGCCAGGGGCGTAGCGAAGGGTTGATTTTGTTTTGATTGGGGGGGGTAGAGATATGTTTTGCTGACGGATATGGCAAGGTGGACTGAGATGGGGGAGGGGTCTAAGGGGAGGGGGGTCCCCCTCCTCCCCTTTGTTGAAAAATTTTGAATATGAACGTCCTTCAGATTGCAATCTGGTGCAATATTTCCAGTAAAATGGGGTTCAGTAATTACTCGCCCCGCCCACCACGTACGCGGAAACCTTCCAATTTGGAACGCGGAAAAATGTGTGCACGATCCCTAAACAATGCCCAAATTTTACGGCAGCTGTGAGTATATGAAGCAGACAATTCAATGCAGGCGCTGCGAAGCGCGCACAAAATTGACACTTCAATGGTGCCATTGATCGGCAAGTTTCGGCCATTTTTAGTATTCTTCTTTCCACAAATGTATATAGGGGTATCTCTAACCAGATTGTAACTTATTCTGTCCCAAAGTTTGATAGTTTTCCTGCCTGAATTTTTATCTAAAAAAACTGGGGGGGGGCCCTCTATCTCTCGCCTTGTACTCTTGCTATGCCGCTCTCATGATTCCCCGACTTAAAACGAACTATTTTGTTTTATTGGGAAAATTTCTTTCTTAATTGTTTTCAGCAACAATGGCTTGAGACTTGAATTTTATGTATCTCTGAATATAGGACCAGAAACAAAACTTTCAAAGAACTGTCAGTCTCATGAAAAATAAGATGTAAAACGCTAACGCCCTTATTCCCCTTTTGCCGAATGCGACGACTCGGTCATTCGTCCAATTACACCGACGGCAAAGGGCCTTCACAATATATGTTTGCCGGGGTGTGTGTGTGGCCATTATCTTGCGACTAGATGAAGAGCCAAAAAGGTCGAAATAGCCGATAATAAAGTCGGCTCCGGTTTTTCTCTCTATTCCTCTTCCATTCCCTGATTCCCCTTCATCCCTTACTGTCTTTTTTCTTTCACCTTCCCTCTTTCTTCTGTTCCTTCTCCCCTCTTTTCCTCTCTTTTCCCCTTTCCTCTTTCCTATTCTTTTCTTTCCTCTTTCCCCTTTTTCCGACAGACCGAAAAACTTGCCGACGCCACAAAATTATTGGGGGGTGTGACACCCCACCACCCACCCCGCTCGCTACGGCCTGCTAATGCGTCTATGACAGTGCTCTGATGAAACTGTCAGTTGCCCCCACCCGCACCATTTGCAACTGACATTGGAGAACCGAAAAGTGGATCATCAATGTGCCTTCAACTAGTCAAATATACCCTCATCTCCAAAGGGTAAAATGTGCCTTTTCTTAGAGCACATTCCACGAGGAGTGGATCACCCCCATACCCACTATGAAAATATCATCTAGATAGATGCCTTATCCACACATTTCTACCCCAGGTATTTACCACTGCTGTTTCCCAACCCATGGTTCCTATTTAAGCAGTTGTAGGCCTATATCTCCCAGGGGCCAACTAATCTGTGATAGTGCACCAATGTACCACAAAATAAACAGGTAAGACAATAGCCATTGTCTCAGTGTGGATGAGAACCCCTATCAACCATGACTGGATTCAGTAGCATGGACCACAATATACATTCATGTTACTGTTCCAACTGATCAGTAGACAAGGGGACAGTGGTGTTGATACCCAATTGAATGAAAGATAAGTACTTACAACAATCTCGCCACATTTCTCGCATTACAGGTATGTACTATAAAAGGTCACGAAATTCCACTTCAGCACAGACGAATTTTCTTTTTCACACCAGGCAGGGTTCTGAAAGATTGTCAAGCAAGACACGTGCCATGGGATGGAAGTGGTGTGGTTCAAATGGGGTGGGGTTACATAAACATCTTTCTTTCCCGAGCTTGTGTCAAAATTCATCAAGTAAATGATGGATGTTGCACCATTGTATCGAAAGCATGTCATTTTCAATCATTTTTTTTTTGTATAACACTTTGCAATTTTGGCTTATTCTTCGGGCAAGTTTTGGTTGTTCAGATGGCTGGTTTTCACCCCTCCCCTTTCTCCCTTCAACCTGCAAATGTAGGTGCAGTATATTCCCGCACGTCACTCCTATCTGTAGAAGAGAGGGGAGAGTGAATCGTATTACTGGCTTAAGCATTATCAGAGAACTGTTTGTTTGAGTGCCCCTATCACCACCCCCTCCCCTCCCGCCTCCAATGGCAACCCTCTATTTACAGTGATTGTTGCGATCTTGCTACCCAATTGCCCGTAAGCGGTCGAGGAACAGTAATTTCTTGTGCCAGCACTTTTAATCAGTAGAAGTGATGTTTGCCAGAAGGGGTCTACCCGGATGTTACTGGGGTTAGATGTACCATCATGTGCCCCTCAGAAATTGGCCCATCAGTAAATTGTCTCACGGGCGTTTTTAAAGAACAAGCCCTGCAATCATGCATCACAGCCTTCCCAGAAACTTCCTAAATAATCTACTCAGGAACTTCCACTCAGATATTCACAAAGATTACTTATGGGTTGGCTCGTGATGATTGTCAAACCAATAAGGCTGATGCACTTGACGAAGCTACACCAGCAACAGAGAGGATGCAAATAATATAACAGTGCATCTGAATCAACAGCTTCTTGTCTGCACTGAAAACCATTTCAAAGTACAGTGGGAGGTTGGAAATGAGGTTAGTTTAAATGAAAACTTGAATATGAATACTAAAGATGCTGTACATTTGCCTAACAACGTGAAGAAAACAAAAACCAGCTCCCAATCAGCTATTTGATTTTCTCAGGAATATCCTGGTGGCACTGGCACCATGCACACCAAGCCCACTGATCCTTCTCGGCTCTGCTGCTGCCTGCCCAGCCAGTTTATGTGGCACACAGCACAGACAGGTCACACAGGTGGTTCCTAACTTCCATAACAAACAATAGCAGATCTTCCATGAACGAGAAACCCACCTCAAAACCCCGTATTGTTTGGGGGGTCACTAGGAGTTGCAAACCACTTGTTCCAGTGATAGTTCCCCTCTGTGAGGTCAACCACGGCTACCAGAGAAGTTTGCTGATATCATAAGGCCAGATTATGGGTAAATATTTCCAAACCACAGGAAAAAGAATTACCAGTAGTGTAGTAGTACTGTGGGTGGCTTTATTGACCGAGACAGGGAAATCTTTGAAGGGGGCCTCTTGGGCCTGCCCCCAATTAACTGGTGAACCCCTGATTAGTCATTAGAGACACATTAGGGAGAGATGGGGCTCTCAAGAGCTGTCACTATTAATAGGGGGGTTGTACAATCTCCTAGGGATATGAGGTGGGAGAGAAGGGGGGGGAGGGGGGGTACGGTAACAAGGGGGCCAGCTGGCCTGGGGGTACAAATAACTGAGAGGAGCTCTTGCATGTTGGTGTTGTGTTTGGGGGGGGGGGCCCGGTCATAGGGCGGATACATAGCCAGGCACATTAATATGGGCGAAGGTTTTGGTCTGTGTGGGTGGTGGTTACATTAAAAGGAGCCAGCAGCTAGCTATGCCAAAATTAATCTGAGTGAAGGATGCTTGACAGTGGGTGGCTAGGAGGACCCATGACGGATCTAGTGAGTCATGTTCTGAGTGCAAACACTCGAGTGGTGGTTCTCATGTTACAGCTTTTCATTCGGCTCAATGATTTCTCATCTTTCCCACTTTACCCAAATATATAGGTGTCGCTATAGTATGAAGGTTCACCGTTTTCTCAACTTACTGATCCTAGAATGTCTTGGAGTGATCATCATGTCACCCACATCACTGATCAAATACAAAAAAGGTTCTGGTGTTGTCATCTTGGGTAAAATGAAATACATGTTTCCAAAGAAGCAGCGTCCTAAGAACTGTTGAATTTAATGTGAGAGGAGTTTGGCTCATGTAATTATCTCTTTTTGGTCACATTCGAACATAGATGTATATCTGTAGGTCATTCAAGGTCATTCTGGGCGATCTTGAATTGGGGATATTCTTAGAGGGGCTGAGAGCTCCTGCGTGGCCTTACGAATAATGTTCCAATGTTGTTTTCTGAGCTTCCGTATGGTACGGACTGTTTGAGGAGAGGAGATGGCAATTGCTGAAGGTCACCTTGAGGGCAGTCTTCGATTTCCCATGGTGGTGTTGTATAGGAAGCTGTTCTCATTCAATATTTTCATTATGTTTGATACAGTGTACGATCCTATTGAAAAGTGTCAAGTCATTCTTCAATCACTTATTATTTATGCTATGGAATATTGTATCAATGTATTGTTATCCGGGGATCCAATGGCATTCCCGTATTTGCCGTATGAGTCAGGTATTATTGTTACAATGGTTGTGATTTGTCCAAAATTTGGAGTAAGGTTTAGGAGGTGTACGTCAGGGTCACGTTGTAACTTTGGACAATCAGTAGCTGAGAAGTGGCTATTTTCATTTGCATTGCAAGACAGCAGAAGTTATGGAATAAGTTTTGAGATACTAAAATTGGTAGTTTGTTTGTCGTTAGCGGCGGAAGCCATTTATTCAACCTGATTATTTAATTATTCAATTGATTTTTAAACCGTTTGAAGCAGAAATAGAAGGAACAAATTAAATTCAATATCATCTGTATCTCTTTCGCGTACTGTTGGTGGCGTCCAATTTTTCTTGTTCTGGAGGATTTGGAACTTTGAGACAATGTAAACCAGATAGTAGCCATTACGACCGGTAATCATATGTTGAGGCTAGGGCTGGAGCTGGTAATCCCCAATTTTTTACGCCTACCATTAATATACCTCATCTTACATATTGTGCTTATTATATGATCTGGAATTACAATCTCCCATCTAGGGAAGCACTGAAAAACTCTACCAACTGGTGTCATACAAAAACGAGATGGCAGCCCCTCGTGCACAAGAATCTACGTTCGCTCTTCAAAATTGCCTGAACTGGAAGGCATGAACGCTTCAAAAGTTGCCCTATTTACATTCAAGTGTCTCAATAGCTTTTTACCATGAAAGATTAGTTCTTTTCATATTTGAAATCAATGTGTCATGAGCAGCGAACCTGACAACTAACAAACCTGACAACTAACTAAACCCTGACAACAACATTGCAGTACCAAGCAGGACGCATCAGAGCCCTTACTGATAGCAGATCCATACAAAAACTAATTGCCTCAAATGTTAGAAAACCAACTGTACTCATTCATCAAGTCTAATTACTATTTTTATGACTCGAAATGTTGCCACCAATTCTATCTTCCTGACTACTAGGGACAATATAAAATAAGTAGGCTTGGGGTTGTTGTTTATAGGTAGGCAAGTGGGAGGGTGTTTTATCATGATAAAGGACTTTAGTTGGTTTGTTTTCCCAACAATAGTCATATGTATGTTCAATGAGTAATGAATAAACATACAATGTGGAGCAGTGGAAGGAAGTAAACCAGGCACCCACGGGGGCCACTATCACATGGGATTACCTCCCTGATATATTAGTTCAAAAATTAATAAGTAATAGAAGTGAGTAAACCATGGGACATTAAATGTGAAAATAAATGTATACGAGTATGAGCACCATTCAAGCGCGATATATAGCAGGTGTAACGAGTCATGACTCGAGTCGCTACTTTTCAAAACAGGTAACAAACGACTTGCAAATGTTTGAACATTCCCCATTACATAGTACAGTGAACCGAGTCAGTGACTCGACCCGAGTTCACTTGAAGCTCGCATATTCAGTGGAATCGAGTCATATTTGGTGGCTCGTTGTTACAACTCTGTATATGCATGACTACATAGGAGTGCCCAATTGGCCAATTAAATCAATTAAATTGAACCCTAACCACGTGGATTGCAAGAACTGAGTATTTCCAGGTAAAATTATTTGGTTGCTTCAGGACCCTTAAGAAGGAGAACGGCATTCCAAGACGGTTTCACTCATCTAGTGTAATGCGATGCAATCGTGATCCCCACTTTGTTGTACATTTAGGGGGGAGGGGGGTGGGGGTGGCAATTGAAGGGAGCAGGGGTTCCTGAAGCAAACTCCCCAACCCGACCTAGCTGGTTTTTGTGCAGTCTAGCTGTACCAGTCAGTCTATACTCGAGTCCCAGGTCTTGGGGTCATACCAGAGACTTCAAAAATGGTACCTGTTGCCGACCTCTCTGGATGAGAAGCCCATAAGGGATTGGAGCAAGGGACAAAAACAAGGTGTAGGCAAATTGCAAGTTGCCGTCTGCGTGAGATTACTCCCACCCTCACATTAAGGTACCGCCAAAGACGAACTGCCATATGCGTGTATCTGGTGAGGGATTAGCAACTGACGACGGTCCAGTATCTAGGTGTGATCCTTACTGGTTCTTGAAAAGGTTCGATCCTCTGCTCGCGAGTATACCATTTAACAAAAAAGAGATATCCTGAGCCTATTCACCACAAGGGCTATGTTGGGGTTGTGGTTTAAAATTCCCTATTCAACCCTGTAGACGGCGTTAATGCGTAACCGCTAACAGCTATTGTGGTATATTTACCCACTTTAATAGGTAAGTAGCTTCTCTCTGGTAAATTCCCACTTAGTACCTTGAGAATTAACTTTGGTAACATCGTGCTGGTCTACACTTAGGAATATTTTTCTTAATGTCAGTTAGGTATTCAAGGCTGTCATGAGTCCCCATCGGATCGGCCCTTCCAGCACTAAGTAGTCAGACTTTCCATGTTGGTTTGTGTGCATGTTACATTAACAACATTATTGCGGACAGATTTTGACTGTGTTGGTGATATACCGTATTATAATCTGGATTAAAACCCTACTTCCGTGTGTTACGGAATACTACATGTTGATGGCTAAACCCGTCACGCCGACTGTCCCTTTATCTGCAACAAACAGTCAGTATCCTATAGTTACACTGTTCAATTTTTGGTTCATTTGGGAATACACCCAGCTGGTCCGAGTAACACAACAATCGATATTGCCTCGATTTGCTGGGTCATAACGATAAATAAACGCCAGTTACTTTCAAACGCAACTGTGAGGTTGAGGAACCTTCGGAAGTTTCATGTTAACACGCGCAGATCCTGTTACAGTATAAGCGCGCTTCAAAGGGCGCTCTGCCTCAACGGAATACAAACGGGTGAAACGACGCGTCGCTCATTGCAATGGTGAACGCCATGTTCACATCGCGCAAAGAAACCTCCAGTTCGGCACGAGTGGTTTGTATTGCGTCTCCGTGAAAGTACGCATAGCACGCACTGTCAATCTTCTGTGTATTGTGAGCAATTCAAGGCCAATTCAATTCAATCGAACTATGGCAAAAGTTACCTAGCTGCTTATTTACTGTTAGAGATACAAAGATTAGATCTAAAAGATCGATGTCTCTAAATGTCGGGTAATTCTTGATTTGTGGGTTGTAGAAGAGGATAAAACTAAGAGGTCGACTTTAAAGGTTCATAAACAGTCTCGACTCTGAAATTTAGCTTAATAACGAACACTCGGATGCGTTATAATATTTCCTAAATTCATAGTCTCGATGTTATTCGCCAGTAAAGTCTCCCAGTTGCAGTTTATTCCTAAATAGAAGCCCCCCCCTGTAATAAACGGCCCCTTCTTGGGGGGCGGGGGGGGACATTCCCAATGAAGGGTTAGGGGAAGCATATTTCCCAACGTTAAACGTGAAAATTAGTCCTTGAAAAAGGTTGCTACACAAATGTATGGTGTTTGGGAAGTAGCCTAACAGAGTGTAGTATAGGAAATTCTGGAAAGCCTATACCGCAAAAATTATATTTTTGCCTTAGAAAAATCATCCTCAAATTAATTGCCCCCCTTGGTGGAAATTGGTCTAACGATCCACGGGGCGTTTATTACAGACAAGATTATACGGTATGGATGTTTTTCATACAGCAGATAAACTTCAGCAGTATGGTAATACTTCAAGTTGAAAAACCTAACATAGTGAAATAAGTAAAATAAAAGCATTATGCCAAGTAGGACAATATTTTTCATTGACAAGGGCAGCCATGTTTGATTCAGAACAAGTGCAAAGATTTAATGTTTTGGTATTACCCAGAGGTAAATCTAATACTGAACATGGTTCATTATCATTACAACATTAGGAATGTCTTGAATGATGCAGTGTATTTGACAGGACCCCACCATGGCGGGGGAAGCCGAAATAAGGAATGCTGACATATTGGCCTTGTGACTATTGAGGCGCCTCCCTACACAGGAATGGTCATGGGTGGCAGGGGTGTACCCACAGGGGAGGGGTGGGGGATGGGTTCAGGGGGTCAGAACCCCCCTCCCCCCCATGGACCCAAGTGATTCCAATAAATTTTATCCCAAAATACTGAAAAAAAAAATCACTGATTTGACAATAGAGTGAGTCACATTATAGGGCACACTTTTTTGCCGACGTTTACATTCTCGGCGACGCTGAATGGGCCAATTGGATGAAGAGCTAAATGTATGAAATAGCCGAGAATAAAGTCTGGCTTCCGCTTTTCCCTTCTCAGATTCACTTTCCAATCCCTGCATTCCCCTGTAACTCCCTTTCTTCCCCTTTTCCTTTCCCATCATCTCTTCTTCTTCTCCTCTTCGCCTCCTCTCACTCTTTTCACTCTTCTCCTCCCTTCCTCTTTTCCTTTTTGACTGAACTGACTGAAAATTTGTCGACGGCACGGACAAATCATTGGGGGTGTGACACCCCCGCTTGCTACGACCCTGGGATTGACACTATTGTCAGCGGCGAATCCCGCACCAGGTACACCGAACCGAATAAGGCAATTGGATACAGTGAAATGCAAAGTCATTGGTTATTATACAGAGTGCTACCTGGGATATCTATATATGTTTTTATTGTGTAAGCAGTGGATACCGGAGCTCAACAAAAAAAAAAGTAGGGTGGCAGGATTTGGGCAAAAATGGAATTCACTTCCCAAAAGAACAAACCCACTAAAACTAAACGTCACTGTAGCCCATACAAAAGTGCATGAACTCCACTTTGTTTAAGGAAGTGATTCTCATAAAAGTTGACATTATTTCCATTACCCTATTTAAAAAAACAAAAAACTAGGAGCAATGATTTCTGCACCAACACTTTGGATTGAGGACATTATAGGCCAGATGGTCACTGGGCAAGTCACTGCTAAAAAACTGCATGACAATTGTAATTTCCAGCCAAATGTTGAGACTGCTAAAATCGTGATCTCGGACCCGTATGGGCAGCCCTCACCAGTTCACACGATGCAAGCTTTTGACACTTTATACGACACAGATAGTTGAAACATTCACGCTAGTGGCGAGGGGTGAACATGCCCCTCGGAGTATTGGAGTTTCGGAGAGGCCAGGGGCGGCGCATATTCAAGCCTCAACGGGCAGATCACATAACAATTTTTATCGTTTGCTGCGCAATTTTTCAAAACCTCAGACAGAACAATGAAGAAGGGGGATGGTAGTAAGTAAATATCATGAAATTACTAAACATACCCAGGGGTAGGAGAGTGCTATGATTTTTGCGATTAAAGATTCTAAAAGTGGAGTGATCACCGGCTGGGAGGGGGTTAAGGGCCCCCCCCTCCTTGAATTTTTTTTGCCTAATCAAGGTAGGCTAGATGCAAAATGGTGCAATATTGCTTCAGATATGACTAGTATGCAAGCTGAAAAATTGCTGTTTCATGGCTAACAATTTGGTAATTTCAACAAAATACGCCCCCGCCCTATGCAAAATAATAATTAGTTTGTTAGCTCTTTTTGATCTGTTTAATAATTGACCTAGAATATGTTCTGTTCAACATGAGCTACATTGATATCCAAGTCCATTCTTGCACTGTCACATTGTCACTTGATTAAAACGAGTATACAAGTCAAAATGTAGCCGAACACGAGTCTAACTGTAGTCTAATGTAGCATTAGGTAGGCTAAGTTGTTTGAAGGATAGTTGAAACAGCGAATAACAATATTCTTTCGAGACTGAAATAAAAAAAAAAAACACCCGAATCCTAGACGACAATACATATGTTTGACTTCCAACAAAATGTTTATGAGGTTAAGCAGCAGCCTTCGAGTGATAGGGATCGCAATAACGACCAGCCCATGAATAACGATCAAATCGCTTCCAGAACAGTGTATAGGAAGGGGGTTCTTATGGGAGAGGGACAGGATTAGGAGGACTATAATATGTACTTCACAAACAGTTGAGCCTCAGATGAAAGTACATGGGACCCATCATGACATTATGATTGTTTAAAAACAAAATGCTGACCTGAAAATAAAACTGTAATGAACATTTTTTGTCAATGATTAACCTCAGTAGGTGAAATTCATGGAACAGGTAGATAAGCAGTAAGTAAAGCATATTGCATTATTGCATCGAAGTGAAAACATATTCCAGATTTTAGTGATTCAGGGAAAATCCTCCAGGACTTAGCTGCAAGGATGTCGTCACCTTTTGAAAAGGTCTTTGACAAATGCATGATAATTACTTTGTTTGCAGATAGCCTTCAGTAGAGATGTCGTTGAAATTCGAGAGGTAGAGAAGACAGTAAAAGTAACAGTAAAAGTAACAGCATATTGCAACTATTGAAAGTGAAAACATATTTCCAGGATTCTATGTTATTCAGGGAAATCCCTCCAGGATTTAGCCTTGCAAAGACGTTGTCACATTTGACGGTCTCTGACCTCACAATGATTGATTAATCATTAAATATTAGTAGATACAGCTCATGACTTTTTGAATACATAGTTCAGTGCGTTGACCGGACACTCCCCTCACGGAATGTTTTTAATGATCAGAATTAGGGTTACGGTCTAAAAGTTTAGGATCACGTTGGGTGGAATTGCCTGGGTGGGAATTGTCCGGGTGGGAGTTGTCCGGGAACCAGGTCAGTGCAGATTCACTTCTGTTTTTAATGTAATTGGCTGAGTGAGTTGTAAGTCCAGTGGGTTAGAGGACTACGGTAAATGCTTGCTTGGAATATCTTTTGGACCAAGGATAAAGGGCTTTTGGAAGTTGCACAGATATTGGGGAGTCGGGGCAAATATCACAAACTGACACAGTGGGTAGGTTTGTGGATCTGCAAGTTATGTATACTTCCCCATATTGGGTTTCTGCACCAGGGACCCCATAACCATGATCTAGCAACATGGCAAATTAAAGTTCCATTCAGCCTTTTTCCATGTCCTCCTTTCCAGTATGACTGCATAGATTTCCTCTGACTTTGTAAGGAATCAGAACACCAAACGAAAACAAAAAATGTTGAAACAAACGGTATCAGGTCAAAATTTTAATTTAGTTGGAATAGGTCCCCATGGTGAAACAAATACATTTGTCACGGCCGGTGGCTTTTTGAAAAAGTCGCAGGCTGATCACCATTTTCTCTGAAATAGAAATTATTTGAGAACTGTAATTTTGACTGAAGCCTTCTTGTAGATGAGGTATCAAATGATAGGCATCATCTTCAACATTCAGAGATGCTTATCGCGAATATTTCAAAGGCTGAAGGTACTTTGAGGAGACTAGCGACAGCCACCCCAAATAAATACCACATTCATTGAACAATAAGCGCACTGGGCCCATGCAATCAATCAAGTATTCGCGCTCATTAGAACATTGGTTCTCGGAACGGCACAAGTATAATCTGATGATTTCAAGGTCTATCGTACCTGCTGGGTACCTGCAGAAATGCATTAATACTGACATATGGAAGAACACCACAGTTATTGTAATAAGAGCCCAATTTTGTGGTGGTCTGATCAGTAAAGATGACCAAAATTTGGGCATAAGTTTTATTTTAGACCTTCCGTATAGGTTTTCACTGTGTTTTTTGGGAGGTTGGATAACCCAAATCGGTGTGCTTTCATAGGAATGAACTTATGTTCAACCGGTGGCGGGCTCATCCTTCAGCTTATACAGCCAAGTTGAATCCGTGTTTAGGTGTGGGTATGGCAAAGTCTTTGCAAAGGTACAAAATATGATGGAATTATTCACCTACTCCGCAGACTGCAAAGTGTGATATGCGTTGTTGAGAAAGACTGACTCTGTACGGGATGAGCTATTGTTTTCACAGAAGTGAGGTTAAAGTAGGTAATTATTTTGCTATTGAAACGTAGGCAGTGAGTGCAATCTTTCTTGAATCGTGAATACTTCTGGGCCTTATGCAACATCATTTGATGAAGCTATTATGACTTGATCCTGTTCCGTACTCTAACTTGCAATGAGAGACGCTTGAGATGCTGAAGTAGCCCAAAGCATACATTCCATTTCTCAGAGTAAACTGAAGAGTCTTCTGAGGAGGGTTGTCAACATCCCCACCCCTGGGGGAAACAGGGGTGGGAGAAAGTCCATGCAGAATAGTACGATGAGGGAGGGGGTACAGATGGTTGAAAAGGGAGCGCCATGTTTATGTATTGCACTCTATATAGTTCAATACATCAAACTCTTGCACATATGCAGTTTTGAAAGAGTACTATAAAGTTTCTATTCCAGGGCACCTGCCTCCTGGATATTCAAACATCCACCCACCTTTCATGGAAAGGGACCCCAAAAGGTTTGACCCTGTATAACCTTGAGAGAAATTTCTCGGCAGGGTATTCAGGATACATCTCAGATCGCGCGATGGTTAATGAAAGTAATTAATGCAGGCCAATAGAGCGAGTCCCCATCCTGTTATTCTCCTCATTGCTACAAAACCAGGAAGTTATACACACTAATAACCTAACTATTTTATCCATTACCCTAATGGAGAGTTGAGAGGCTTAAAGCAGAGCAGTCAGTTATAGGCTGGAGTTTTATTACTAGCTACAAATGAGGTTTATAGTGATGGTGATACTGCTGTTGAGCATAGTTCTATGTCATTCAAGATCTGGGTCGAAGGCTAATGGTCTTGCAACAAATTTGCTTTGAACTAGCAAGGTGAAAAGAGTGCATACCCAAACACCCCCGCACGGCCGCACCCCAAATTTGAAGATATTCCAATTTCCTTTGAGGAAATTTGAAGAATCTATGACATCATGGGTGGGAGGGGGGGGGTGGGATGGAATGGGCTGCATTTTTGCACCATGATAACAGAAAGATTAAAGAAGGTATTTCTTTTTTTTTTGTAACCATTCTTGCCTTGGTATACAGCTCATTAGAGCAAACTTTGGTTTTAATTTTGGCGCTTTATAAATACCTGTATATTATATTATTTCTTAGAAATGAATGAGATAATTCTTTAAAATCTCGTGGAAGATTCTCTAGGTTTTTCTTCGGATCCCATCTATAGTTTGTCTAGTACAAGACTGAAAGTTGGTTGTGTAGTATTGGCTTTTCAAACGAAACCACGTATGTACCAAAAGTCAGTCAACATTTACATGACCTTGATTGGCTCTAAGCATCATCATTAGCCTGTTTAATTACGTAATTATTCAGGTTCCAGATGGTTCATGGCGCTCCCAGCTCACAGCACTCGTCCACTGTTATGGTGACTTGGTCCCTTGTAGCAGAAGGGTCCAGATTCCTGTCCAGATTTTGCTGTAGTATACTGGACTAGGTCTTACTTGATCTACCACGAGTGTTCCATGTCAATACGCTACCTGATTCAATTCTCACTGTGTTGAACATGTCCAGACCATCCAAATCTCTCCTTCCACAGACTGGAATCCAGGATGGAGATATCCAGCTCTCATGACTTGAATACGACATATAAATCCTGATCTTTGGCCGCACTCTTTAGAGATACCACTGCCGGAAACATCCACACGTGGCCGCCTGAGCTACAGCGTACGAGGGAGAGTGCGTATTTGATTGGCTGTGTGAGTCATCACTAATCGGAACCAGGGCGGAGAGATGACGTATGACCGCAGAATATCCGGATTGGCAACGATACCCGGATTGGAAAATATCCGAATGGACAGATCAGGCTATTAGTGGTGGGTTGCAATAGATGTTCATATTCTGCTGTAAGTTTCAGGCCACTGCAATCTCAACACGGAGCAATTATTCACGTCTTCATCTTGGGCCCTGCCAACACTCACTGGTACAATACATGGAGCTACGCACGACGGTGCTGAGAGCTGAGAGCTTTTTTATGGCCAGGATCAATTTAGGAGCCAGTCTCTCTCAATATTCAGTCGGAAGATCTGCAGTTTTGGTTGAAAGAATCCATATCCGTTAGGACTAGGGGGGAAGCATTTCCTTGTGTACCCTTGAACAGTCACTCACCGCACTGCTCTCCCCTATCAAACCTGCATCCGAGGAGCCGCTAACACCCCTCATCGCGGTCTGGATTATATCAAGGGTTCTTCAGGCAAATTGCATGAATTTGTGCTAACCCGTCCATAGTCAAGCAGGTTGGGAGGAAATGTAGTCTAGAGCCCTATAGGTCTGTTGAAGTCTGACAAATTCCACCCAGAATGTGTAAGTTATGGAAATTAGTGGGCCCTAGTCCAGTCCCTGGGGTGCCCCACTTTCACATCCATCCACAATTTTTCCGGAGGGATTATGTGTGCACAATGCAAGGTTAATACATGGACAATGCACAGGGGAAACCTTGTGCTAATGCCTCAAGTTTCCCAAACACACCACACCCAAACTGAAGTATCCCTGGACAACCGAGTTGTGAGGATAAGTGGGAAAAAAACAAGAGAGAAAGAAACTAAGAAATCCAATTACCTGAAACTGTTGAGACAAACCAATATCCTAACCCTTCTATTGATTCCTCCCTTCTGAAATGGAAAAATCCAACACTATAAACTCTTTCAGAGAATAAGGGGCACTTAATTGGAGGTGGCGCTTCTGATGATCGAAGCATAACAATAGTAGTGAAAGTACAAGCACAAAAACACAGCCAAACAGCGGAAAAACTGTATTATGACGGCAAATGGTGAGGACCTCGTCATGTATAACTACTTTGTGTTTCCCTTTGTTCTTCGTCCATCATGACCCTTCATACAGTCATAGATATAACCGAACTTTCATTGAAATATTGGTGACGAGTGTGTATACATGTTACATTGAGCGTTCAATTTCTAGCTGCTATCCAAATGTGGTACAAAGTACTACAGTACAACACTATCAAATCAAGGTTGTCATGAGAAAAAAAAATTTGTGTGAAGAAAATGTATGGAGGATTTCGCAGGAGTTTATGACCCCCCCTAGGTGCGTCCGTGGGCAGGCGTGAGGCTATGGTCCATATGACCATAGTGACAACTGCCTCAAAAATTTCAGTGGACACAATTAGTCGATTATACTGGAGGGAAGTTGTGGGGGAGAGGGGGGGGGGGGTTATTCGTCAGAACCAATTTCTGTCACATAAGAAATACTGTATAGTACCCACAAAACTGTACAGAGATCAAAACTTTCGAATTAGAGGGAGACATTTAATTGGTGAACTAACAAGAACAATATGAACCATACAGGGAGCTGTCGGACGTAGATCATTTTTTAAGCCTTTTGGACAGAATTATAGTGGTAAATTGTTATACTGTGTCCACTTGTTGTCTGTAGCCAGTTATGTAGTGATGATATCGACAAACACCAGCTGTGTTACTCAGTCAATATTATTCAACATTTTCTGTGACTGGTTTCCTAGTCAGGCATTCCTAAAAAAAAATGTTCAGTGTTGCCAGTAGCCCATTGTTAAACTTCAATTTGTGAAGTCACTGTCACGTACGTTCACCAGGAAAATCCAGGAAAGTCATTTTGATAGGTCGTTAAATTGAATCAATTTTGTCAAATTCTATGTATTTCTGGGCAAAACATGTACTAGGCAAGCACGATATCCATGGTGAGTAATCTAAAATAACATAATATCGATTTTAACTTCCGGCTATTTCTTAAACACGAAACAGACTCGATCAGGTGATTGTGGATTATCAAGAGTGACTCTTTTAATGAGTTTGAAAGTTTCAGATGGGTGATTACGATAATGCCTATGTATAGTCCCCATTTCAAAGGGGAAGAACCTGTATTGGGGCAGGCAGAAAGTGGGATTCGACTCAATCTCAAGAAGGGAACTAACTTCCCTATTGGTCACAATACAGTTTGGCCAGAAAGAAATCATTGGATCACCAAAGTTCATCCAAGGCCAGGCAGGTGAAAACAGGAAATTGTCTATTTAGGTGTGCTATACTGCACCAAACTGCATCTTAAAAGCATCTAGAAATGCACCGTCATCAAAGTTCAGCCCCCCCACTAGAAAATCCCTTTCTATGCCACTGACCTTGGTCAAAGTTGGTGTCTGTTACGAACATGACGATTGGGACGACAACATGATTGCTAGGGTAGCACCAGTTGAGGTGGTAGCATAAGAGCGACGGAATGCAAGTAAGCGCTGGAGGCATTCAAACAAGGAAACAAGGAACAGACATAGGGAACACTACTCCAAACTATTAACACAATGATTAGGAAGTATATTATGAGAGGGCGCTATTCTACTAAAAGAGTAAGATGTTTCATAAACAAGAACGCAATAATACAGTGATTCCTTGCCTTTTTTACATCACAAACAAATTAGATGACTTCAGATCAGATCCAGGGACCATTTTTCTCGGTAAGCATTCTACATGCCAAGTTTATGAACTTCTATGCATTCAACTATCATGTGTACAAAATTTCCAGTTCAACCTCTGTTGACCTGAGATGACTGTACCAGACCCAAAATTTCCAATAGGGGTGTGTCATGTACTCCATGACTCAAGTCATTACGTGTTCAACCACTGCATATAAATTAGGTGAAGTCAGGTGGATACTATGTTCATGGAATTTGAGCCTAAATGTGTGTATAATGCAGGCGCTAAAGATTTGTCTGGGGGGGGGGGGGGGGGGGTTTGAGTTCGGAACCCAAGGGAAGTGCACCCTCACAAATGGCCTCACCCTCCCTAATGGCAAATAAGTACAATTTTATGGGCATAGACACCAGCTGCTGCAATATGCGCTAAATAACAGCTGCAGAAACCTCTACTGCACAGCAAAAGAAGGTTTTTGTGGGGGAAAACTATTGAACTTGGGTCCTGGTGAGGTTCTGACCCCCCCCCCCCTCACGTGGGTACACCACTGGTATGACTCTCTCAGGTGCAGGGGCATACCTGAGGTACTCATTTGGGGGGGGGGAGGATAGGAGGGGAGGTAAGGGAGGTCCCAGTTGAGAACTGATCAGCAAAAAACGCTATCAAACAACACAAAACAGTACGCTTTCATCATTGCCCAGACATTTTCAAATGATCGCACGGTTTGTGCCTTTGAAATTTCAGCATGTTTAGCATCCGTCATGCTTTAACTTTGTCTATTCGACTTGATGCAACTAATCCACAATAATTTCCTTTGTAAATGTGATGAACATGTTTTTTTTTCTTCATTTTTTTCCTTTTCCAGTAGTGGGATCCCTATAAATCACATTATCATGGTTAAATATGATACCACAGCCTGCTCGGTAGTGCCAGGAGTTATATATTATGCCGAGTCTCATCAGAATCCTTCCAGCTATCCGCTGTGACTGGCTGTAGTCAGTCTTAATCTGATTATGACATTTGTTATTTTAACACCCCGCTAACAGGGTGACATGAAGGTTAAATTTGGTTGTATAACTATACAGGCACATGACTACGCATATAACCGTCATGCTAGCCTGATCACGTTAAAAGGCTCTGACCTAAAAAGGACAATATACACCGACCCAGGCCACGAAAAACTCACAAAACCCTATAAAGAGATACTAGCATTGCTGGCTGCTTAAAGTGTTCCCAAAAGCTACAAGAGAGTATAACAAATTGATTAAAATATAATAACCATGATGGTCATTCCCTATAACAAATTGTACCCAACTGCTGTGCACTGTTACAAAGAAAAAAGGAAGTTTCACCCCAGAAACACAATCTGAACTGTCGTGCCACTGAGTGACAAAAAGTCAATTCTCTCAGCAGATATAATTGCTCACCCCCGCTCCCTTCCTCCTCCCTTGTCATGGTGGTGCCCCCTGTTGGCTTACTGAAGCTAGGGCTTGTCAAATAACGGAAATGAAATGAAGTTTAAAGTAATTAAAAAGTTTTTTTTTGACTGGAAGCAGGACTGATGTGGAACATGCAAACCTACAAGGTTCACAGTGGTAAGGGTTTCTGGAGGCAGGGCATAATGTGGAACATGCAAACCTACAAGGTTCACAGTGGTAAGGGTTTCTGTAGGCAGGGCATAATGTGGAACATACAAACCTACAAGGAACACAGTGGTAAGGGCTCCTGGAGGTAGGGCCTAATGTGCAACATGCAAACCTACAAGGTTCACAGTGGTAAGGGTTTCTGTAGACAGGGCATAAGGTGGAACTTGAAAACCTACAAGGAACACAGTGGTAAGGGCTTCTGGAGGTAGGGCCTAATGTGGAACATGCAAACCTACAATGTTCACAGTGGTAAGGGTTTCTGTAGGCAGGCAGGGCCGTAGCGAGCGGGGGGGGTGTGGGGGGGTGTCACACCCCCCAATAATTTCGTGCCGCCGGCAATTTTCGTCTGTCGGGAAAAAAAAGAAAAAAGGAGGAAGGGGAAAGAAAAGAAGAGGAAAAGAGGAGAGGAGGAAAAGAAAAAGAGAAAGAGGGAAGGGAAGGAAAAGGGAAGTAAGGGAGTGAAGGGGAAGACAGGGAAAGCGAAAGAGGAATAAGAGAACAAAACGTAAGCCAGACTTTATTATCGGCTATTTCGACTCTTGGCTCTCCATCTAATTGGCCCATTCAGCGTCGGCAAGAGAATGGCACGCCGGCAAATATATATTGTTAAACGGGCCGTCGCCGTTTGTATAAAGGACGAGGGCCGGTCTGTCGGCATTCGGCACAAAAGAGGTAATAAAGGCCTTAGTGTTTGACATTTGATTTTCCATGAGACTGGCAGTTCTTGAAAGTGTTTTTGGTTTCGGGTCCGATTTCACGAGGTAAATAAAAAATTTCAAGCCATTTTGCTGATGAAAACAATTAACAGAAAGAATTTCCCAGAATACCCAGATGAAACAATGGAACAGTAGGTTTTAGGGGGGGGGGAACAACGCAAGCGGGACAGAGCTAGAGTTACAAGGCCGAGAGGAGGAGGAGAGGCGACCCCCCCCCCCCAGTTTTTAGATATTAAATTCAGGCAGGGAAACTTACCCAACTTTGCACACGAATAAGTTAAATAGGTTAGAGGATACCCTAATGCATGAGTGGAAAGAAGAAGTATAAATGGCCGAATCTTGCCGATCAATTGCACCAATGAAGTGGCAAATTTTTGTAGGCTTACACCTCCAGAAATTCTGGAGGTAGGGCATAATGTGGAACATGCAAACCTACAAGGTGCACAGTGGTAAGGGTTTCTGGAGGCAGGGCATAATGTGGAAGATGTAAACCTACAAGGAACACAGTGGTAAGGGCTTCTGGAGGTAGGGCATAATGTGGAAGATGTAAACCTACAAGGAACACAGTGGTAAGGGCTTCTGGAGGTAGGGCATAATGTGGAAGATGTAAACCTACAAGGAACACAGTGGTAAGGGCTCCTGGAGGTAGGGCCTAGTGTGGAACATGCAAACCTACAAGGTTCACAGTGGTAAGGGTTTCTGTAGGCAGGGCATAAGGTGGAACTTGAAAACCTACAAGGAACACAGTGGTAAGGGCTTCTGGAGGTAGGGCATAATGTGGAACTTGCAAACCTACAAGGTGCACACAGTGGTGTGACAAGTTCCTGTTCTTTCGGAGGTAGAGCCTAATGTGGAACATGCAAACCCTACAGAGTTATAGCAGTGTGGTAACGTTCTGGAGGCAGGGCATAATGTGGAACTTGCAAACCTATACAAGGTTCACAGTGGTGAGGGTTTATTGGAGAAGGCATAATGATGGAACTTGCAACCTACAAGGTGCACAATGGTGAAGGTTTCCGAGATAGAGCCTAAGTGGAACATGCAAACCTACAATGTTCACAGTGGTAAGGGTTTCTGTAGGCAGGGCATAAAATTGGAACTTGCAAACCTATACAAGGTGCACAGTGGTTGGGGGGTTTATGGTGAGGGCATAATTGGAACTTGCAAACCTACAAGGTGACCCAGTGGGTAAAGGTTTCTGGAGGTAGGCAATAATTTTGGAACATGCAACATCACAAGGTTCGCAGTAGGGGGTTTCTGGAGGCAGGGCAGTTAATGTGCGAACTTGCCAACCTATACAACGGTGACACAGTGGTTTGCGGGTTTATTGGAGAAGCCATTAATGTGGAACTTGACAACCGTACAAGGTTGCCCACAGTGGTGAAGTTTCCGGAAGATAGAGCCTACATGTGGAACAGGCAAACCACAATGTTCACAGTGGTAAGGGTTTCTGTAGGCAGGGCATAAGGGTGGAACTTGCAAACCTATACATAGGTGACAGTCGGTGAGGGTTTATGGAGGAAGGGATAATGTGGAACTTGAACACCTACAAGGTGACCACCCGTGGTAAAGGTTCTGGACTGGTAGGGCATAATGGGGAACAGCCAAACCTACAAGCCGTTCGCAAGTTAGTAAGGGTTGCTGGAGGGCAGGGCATAATGTGGTGGAAATTGCAACCCATACAAGGTTCACCCAGTGTTTGAGGGTTCGCGAAGAGGGCATGCAAACACACAAGGTGCAGAATAGTGGTGGCCAATGGCTTGAAGAAATATATGGTTAATAAGAGTGGCGTGTTCATGATCATCATTGAGATTGTTTAGATAGGAAATATGATGACAGTTAATAATATGGATATCTTCAGTTCACGTTCCAAATTGAAGCATATTTGTTATAGAAGACACAAACTTGTAAATAGAGGCATCAAATAATTGATCAATAGGCAACAAGCAATTTGAGGCAATCTTGTTTGTTAAACTCCTGCCCCAATAACCGAGAGGAGAAACCATGATTAAGATACCATATATACAAAACAATGGAATCAAACAATGTACTCATCCGGATTAAAAGATTACCAATCAAATTATATTCTAAAAATTTAATATTTACTTATAGATACTGAATGGCACTTCGTGCCATCCAGCTGTCCTAAAATAAATCAATGGTTCCGGAGTGGTAAGAATCACAGGCTTGTGTAACCTGTAAGGTGTTTCATAACCGCAGAAAGCATGTAGGATCTATTTCCTTCCTCCTAATCCATTTATTTGTAGTAGTAACCCTTTAAATTCATGCTTGAATTGGCACACAAGTTGACTCTACAAAAAAGTTAGGAAAGGTAGATGCCAGTGTTTGATGACACATCAACTCATTGTGTTGACACAATATGGTTTGTTCGTCCTTCCATGAAAATAAAAGCCCGGAATTCTGCTGCATCTTGATAGTACAATATCCAAAGGAGGAAGTATTGCCTAAAGAGTTCACTCTATGGATAGGGAAAGTTGATTTGATACCCAAGAACTGTAGCTCAGGCTCAGTAATAACGATAATTTCAAGAGAGGACTGCAATAAAAACTAGGGATCCTTATGTGCATGAGCGGAAGCACTGCTTTTTTATGCAAAGTAATGAAATTCGCCCTTTTAAGAAATGAAATCAACCTCAGTGAACCCTGGGAGGCAGCTAGTCCGTGGTGGTAGAAATGTAGTCATCCAGTTATCTAAGTTCAATTGAAGCCTAAGTACTAACCAACCGTGCGTAGCCCAAAGAACAACTGAAAAACATGAATTGCAGATAGATTTATATTATATAATTTATCTATGAGTTCAACATTTACACTCCCAGAATATCCCTGTCTCAGAATTAACCCTAAGTTACCATAGAACCCCCAATTCCCTGGAATCCTATACATGTACGATTGTCATTGCAAAAGCCAATCGCAGATAATAGCAATATTGCCATTTTGTTCTGATATCACCAAATGGGACAAAGTATTCATGAAATCAATTAAATTACCCCTTTTAGATGAGATGTCTTGAAGAACAAGTTCAAATCTAATCTGAGTTTGCTTGTTGAAAAGTTTTTCAAAGTACGTGTTTCAAAATAGACCTGGGGTTTCCCTCTGTGACCTTAACAAGGGAAATTTTTTTGCCCATCGTGCCCTATTGGCACAAGCCCTGTTCATGATGTTTCACCATGAGCCCTGATCAGCTGATACATACTTATTGGCGGAAAGTAATGAACAGGATTAATGTGAATCAAGTCATATTTTTGTGATTACATTGTATTCAAGTGGAGAATTTGATCTGTAAATTACTAGAACTGACCACTAGATGGCCTCCAGCTGCCTTACTTGAAAACCTTATACGTACTAATTATTGGCTGTGAGGATAAACGGGAAACAAGTAATTGTGATAGAACCCTAAATTAGGTGGTATTTTGGGGTTAATTGACAATAACACCCCTGACAGTGTATCATGGCAGAAACTAAACTTCATCTGGGGGAGATGCATTTGCAGTTTTCAAGATGATCAAACAAGCCCTTGAATTCTTAACCACATAATGGGTACTACTAGCACTAGTTACTGGAGCATCAAATTCAACACTGGGAGAGTATTTTCCACATAATAGCTCCCATTGGGCTGTGCTTCTAATGACCCATTATCGATTTTGACTAAAGGTTCCTGAACACCCAATAGGTACAAGGTCGATGGTTTCAGCAACTGACAAAAACATTTTTAATGTGGTAGTTATTCCAACCAAATTCGTAGAGGGCATTCCGCAGTTTTCCTCATATTGGTCCATTACGCTCCTTCAATGATTTTTCTTTACCTTGATTCTCTGTGGTCAATGATTTCCCAGGGGTCAGTGATCATTGTCTCCAAGATGCTCAGCATTAGTCAAAGAATAAATTTTGAGATTTACACACTGGACAGAAAGTTAAATAAATGAGTAGACTTAATAGCATGCAGATCATGATAGCTCATGCCAAAAATTAGCTTTGATAACCTTGAAGGCATCGAAGTTCAGTAGTGGCATTATAGAGGGATGGATTGCGGATAAGTAATATATAAATTCTCTATAGCTGCATTCTCGCATATAAATTTACTATTTCCTTGGATATTGCTACACACTGTTCGAGCTCCTCCAAAAGGACAAGTAACCATAAATTACCCTGTCTCTCACCACACCACCTCTTTCTGACGAGTTCCAAGAAGAATACATTCTGGCTATGGAGTCAGCAAAAATACTGCCGTTTCTCATAATATCATGCTCTTTGTAAAAACGTTCAGATTGGTTGGTGGGCATTCTTGAATTAACAACCCATGAACATAAAGTGTTCATGAGTTGTATACAAAACAATCAGGATGTCCCCAGGGAACAGGCTAGGTTCTATTAAAATTGGAGCAAAGACATATATACAATTGCTTTAATGAGATATTTATTGACATCAGTTGTGATTTCAGATAAAGATAGGCCATAGAAAGAAACTGTCAAAGTAGTTTCTTACTTAAGATCCCCAAAGTAGGCCACTAGCTAACTACTTCAGTAGGAAGCTAAAAACAAAAGAGGGAATTCACCGAATCAAATGACACATGCAGGCAGGTATGAGCCAATATTCCTTTATGGAGTGGAGGGGCTTGGAGAATATCAAGGTGTCCGATTAGCAACAGCTCCTAATGACGGCTTGTTAACGGAACAACCGCAAAGGGGAAAATCCAGGATCTGATGGCAACTGCTATCGGTGGAATACACAACCGTCTGCCACCATGTAGAGAGAAATGTCCAGTGAAGTGAATCATTGAAAACTGCCATTATTCAGACATTGCCGTGAGTGTATTTTAACAATCCAAAATCTGGAGCAACTGTGTTATAAGCCAAATGACAGAGTGTTATATAAAATAACAACAACTGGCTCTCTGCCAAAAAGGGCGGTCAGACCTTTATGTCAAACCTGATGGAGCTTAATTGCCTTTTTTCTTGTCTTTTTCTGATATACCTAGATGAGAAGAGGATCAAAACCTATCCAAGGCCCAGTAAGAGTGCGGACATGGATACTGAACAGTTTTCTAGCATTGAATCCTTCACACCGGTACACAAGAACTCTAATGTGGGGGTGGGGTGAAAACACACGAAGATGGAACATGCAAATGTTGCCAACTGCTACCCAGCGAGTAGGCAACAGGCATCATTTTTAAAGCTTCAGATATGACCCGACTGGACAGTAAGGCGACACTAATCAATAGGATTCAAGAAAACAGGTTAGGGTAACACTCTCGGGAGTCCTATTAGATTAGTTTGTCTAACATTCTGTGACACGATTGGTTTGGAATATGAACCACGATCATACGGATGGTAAGTCCAGGGGCGTAGCGACGGGTTGATGATTGGGGGGGATGTAAGATATGTTTTGCCACGGATCTGGCAATGGTGCCTGATATGGGGGAGGGGTCTAAGGGGAGGGGGGGTCCCCCTCCCCCTTGAAATGTGCGAATATTGAACGTCCTCAGTGCAATCTGGTGCACATTTCAGTAAAATTGGGCGTTCAGTAATTACTCGACCCCGCTCACCACGTAAGCGGGACCCTTCTAATCTGGAACGCAGAAAATTTGGGCCCAATTCCTAAACAATGCCCGAATTTGACTGCAACTCGTGAGTATATGAAGCAGACCCTCAATACCACGGCGCGCGAAGGCCGCTAAAAAATTTGACACTTCAATGGTGTGCAATTGATCAGCAAAGTTTCGCCAGGTAGTACTTCTTCTTGCCATTATGCATTAGGTTATCTCTTACCAGATTTTTACTTATTCTGTGCCCAAAGTTTGGTAGTTTCCTGCCTGAATTTTGTAGCTAAAAAAAAACTGGAGGGGGGGGGGGTCGTCTATCTCTCGCCTTGTATCTAGCTCTATGCCGCTCGCGTGATTCCCCGCCTAAAACCGACTGATTCATCGTTCATCTATGGGAAATTATTTCTTAATTGTCAGCAAAAATGGGTTGAATTTTTTTTATGTTATCCCCGAATTAGGACTCAGGAACAAAAACTTTCAAAGATTGTCAGTCTCATGGAAAATAAAAGGTTAAACGCTAACGCCTTTATTCCCCCTTTTGACCGAATTTGCCGACAGACTCGGTCCACTCCATCCGATTACACCGACAAGCGCCGGACCATCACAATATATGTTTGCCGGCGTCCATTCTCTTTTTTCCCGAACGACCGAAAATTTGCCGACGGTACGAAATACTTGGGGGTGTGACACCCCCCACACCGCCCCCCTCGCCTACGGCCCTGGGTAAGCCAGCTCTGCCAATGTGCTCACCACTTGGTCTGATAGCAACAGGAAAACAGCGTTAGTCATCCATATAGCCTGCTCATGGTTGTAAGGCGCATGCTCACACTGAACAGACTGGGGTAATAGACGAGATCAAAGCCTGTCAACAATACTCGAACGCAACCAAGATATTCCCATGGTTTGGGGTGTGTTGTTGATAAGTGGGGGGGGGGGGGGGGCGAATCTATGGAGTATGTTAGCACGGATTTGCAATTTCCAGCAGGAGAGTTTTGAAAGGTCGTTCTGCATACTGTATGTTCAATGTCAAACTGCCATTGTACCCTCGAGACCTTTGACACAATATCATTATCATCTCTAACTGTAATTCAGTTACGACTAAATGGCCTTATTGTCTCGGGGGCATGTAAATGATTAGAGATCTTCACTATGGGGTGGTGTGTATGAAGGGGTAGCATAAATGTACGTTAAAACAACTTATGCATTATATCTTTCACCATATCGTACAATTTCAACCTAAACTTGGATTTTTTAAATACAAGCTTCAATCTGTGCCATTCCCCCCCCCCCCCATCACCAGATGAAAAAAAACACAAACTTGGGTGACATGCTATCAGTTGGTAAAAGTGTAACCTCTTGGTAGTGAATAAATCAACAAATAATGTCATTCTTGAAGTCATCACGAAAACAGTACTGTCTTACAGATATAAGGTGGTTGCTAATTGTGTTTGTTACCACCATGACGGCATACATTCAGGTCTATGATGTAATCATATCAAATTTAGTGAAGGGACAGTTCCCTCCAATGCCTGGTTATCTAACCGAACACAGATCATTAAAAATACCAAACAGTGCTGACAACTAAACAATGCTATATAATGCAAACCGCAGAGGGTAATACTCCCCCACCACAGTAGCCTCCAGAGGTTAGAGTGTTTAGCTCAGCAGGGAGGGCTAATGGGGGTATCATCTAATAATGGGCTATTGTCTCCAGGGTATCTTACTAGGAAAGTTTCTTCTACTGAGCCAAGATCCAATTAAAGCTCCATCTTGCTTAAGTAGGTGAACTGACACTGAGTGCATGTGGGATCAGTGATCAAATCGAAATAATCGGTTCTGAAATACATGTATCAACCAGGGGTTGGGGGGGGTGCTATGAGGTCCAGATAAAGGTAATCCTCACCCTTCTTTCTGCTAAGTGGAAAATGCCATTTTGAAGACATTTTCGATGCAAAATGGTGTAGTTATCCCCAGTCTAAATCGCTATAAACTAGGCAAAAAGTTCATGGATGAAAAATTCTTTCATTTCACGTATGGCTACTAAACTTTCATCCTGCCCTTCTGGTAGTCGTTCATTTTGGTCGCTGGCCAAATCTGAATCCCAGAATTTCTGTTCTCTCCAAATCCCTCGCTGGTCAAACCTGATGGCTCTTTGTTCTATTGAGCCAACTCTAAAGCTAATACTTTGCCGAGCTATTCTCTTCTAATTCCACTATGAACACAGATTCTAATCCTCCTCCATCTTTTGCCAGCTTTAGTGAAACGATCTTGGATGTTGTTTTCATAATGCATGGTCCGCCAAACACTCAATAGTGTAGACATTAATTAAAGCATCTGGTGGTCTGATGGAATTCCTCCTCCTATAGTCCCCTGAAGTGTGCCCCCGAACTTGGGCCGATCCTTAGCAAGCTGTACCGCCTTTGTATTATATGGGAGCTACCCGTCTGTGTGGAAACTGCTCATGTCTGCCCCGTCCTAAAAAGGGGACAAATCCAACCCCCGCCACTTACAGGCCGATGCCCATCAACTCGGTCTCTCTCCCAAAGTTATGGAAACTATAGTAAACAAGCATGTTTTGAACTTTCGTGAGTTTCATCTCTCATCAGTGACCACAGTATGGTTTCCGGCATGGCCGATTTAATGGGGACCTACTATCTTTTGTCACCAATCAGTTGGCCCAAGCCATTGAGTTTTTCGGTGAAAATAGGGCTATTGCCCTTGATATCTCTAAGTGCCTTTGACCGTGTTTGGAACGACGGACCCTTGACAAATTAACTTCATTTGGTTTCAGCCCCCTTCTAACCTCTTGGACTGCCAGTTTTCTTACCGGTCGCTCTATCTCTGTTAGGGTGGATGGTGCTCTCTCCGAGAACCTTCCGTATCAATGTGGGTTCTTCAAGGTTGTGTTTCTCTCCTACACTGTTTCTCATTGTTATCCATGATCGTCTTAGCTCTAAGGCCTATGATGCACTCATTTGCTGATGATTCTACCCTTCACCACTCTCTGTGCTTTTCTCGCCCCCGGAAGCGGAACCGATTTGTCTACAACCTTTTCCATAGTGCCAATCAGACTGAACAAACAATGAACTTCATTCTATTTTGAACTGATGCACTGCCCTATCTCGGTTACCTTCAACCAATCTAGACTCAGAAACTTGAACTGATTTCTGCGTGGCCATGTATCTGATGCACCAGCTATTTTCATGGCTGACCAGATCCTCCCTCAGTCTACTTCTCTTAATATCCTTGTATGGAAAATCAGCAACAACCTGTTCTGGAACTCCCATATCAAGTCTATCGCTACTAATGTTCTAGAAAGTTGGGCTTCTTATTTCGCGCTAGGAAATACTTCACCTCACAACAGCTAATTATGCTTTACAAAGCCCAAATTCGCTCCCTAATGGAATATGGTTGCCATATTTGGGGTGGGGCTTCGCCAGCCTCTCTCAGTGTCATTGATCGTATCCAGAGAAGGCCATTCGTCTCATTAATGATGATCATGTACCTCCTCCTGGAATCTCTATCCCTCGCAGATCTGTATCATCTTTCTGCCTCCTTTACCGTTATTTTATGGTCAATGTCTTCTGATCTTGGGGCTTTTCCTCCTTTACCTCGAGTTACTCGCCATACTCGCTCTTCTTCTTCAGCCACCCGTGTTCGTGTTGCACTTCCCCCGTCATCGCCCGGAACCCTTGCGTCGCTCCTTTTTTCCTCGCCTTCGCGTGCCTGGAATAGGCCTTCCTCGGTATGTATTTCCTCCTGATTTTTGCCCTCCAGCGGTTCAAGAGTAGAATCAACAGCTGGATCTCTCCTCTTCTTTTAGTTTCTTGTTCTTGGGGGTTGCCTTTTTTGTTTAGGCATTATGGGTTCGCCCTTCCTCATGTCCTTTGGGTTTAAAAAAAAAAAGCATAACTGGCCTCCGAAAGTGATGAGGTGTGCTGCATAATACCCTGCCCATACAGGCCAGGGGGGCTATGTCAATTGTCCCATGGTTGATGTTCCCTAAGTTCAATGTTTCTCAGACTTTCGAGGTTCCCGGGGTTCGATGTTCCCGAGTTCGATGTTCCAGGGTGCGATGTTCCCCGTTTTCCTTATGGTTTTAATTATTCTTACAATTATGAGGCCGATGATCCCCGTTTCCGTTAACCCTAGGCACACGGATGAAACATTGTTGCGCATTCTTGGTCATTAATATGTGTTTTGAACAAATCCACTTTCTTGCAAAAGATTGTTTCAGATGCCCTGTGCTTCGACTGTTTCGAATTTCGCGAAAACGGGGAACATTGAACCCGAAACATCGGAACCTGGTAACATCGAACCTCGGAAACTTCGGACCCTGGGATCGAACCTCGTAAATTCGGTTGCCATTAAACTTATATGAAATGGCACCTCGAACCTCGGGAACATCGGCCTCAGAACATCAAACCTCGGGAACAGCGGACCGGGGAACATCGGGTAGACCCCTACAGCCTCTAGAGCCTTCCCCTTTCAGTAATGGGATGTAAGGTAGGTCCCCTGTATAAAGAAGTGACTAAAGCTCAGGTCGAATTGGGATTCAACTTTCAACTAAATGAATACACTTTATTGCATGGGAGAGGTCAAGATATACCTCTTTTCTCCTGACATACCCTGTACAATATTCCCTGTGTGCCCCCCAATCATGTCTCTCTCCATATTAACGTGACTTCCATAATTCAAATTTTTGTCTATGGGGCCAGTAGGGTTCTAAAAGGGAAAACATGGCCATGTAGACCATGCAATGGTACCAACAAATTAGAGAGTGCATGTATTGTGAGCGAACCTTGACTCAATTCTAGAAAGGCTGTAAGGCTGTCACAGTAGAGACCTTTGTGGAGGGAAGCCTGCCAATTCATAATACATAAAACACACCCAACACACCACCCCAACAACAATATAACCAGGACCATATTGTCTCTCAATTACATTTAAGCAACATTTGTTTGTGAGGTGTAACTTTCCTGCATTTCCTTTCTCTCCACTGGACGTACATCACATTTTACAGATGGTCCGTTGAACCACACCCGAAATAGAATTTGCTTTGCTGGTCCCACACATGACATGGCAAAATCATTTGGTAGATATCAGTTCATTCAGGACAACTGCACATCACGTATCACTGTGACGTATCTGTGTCGATAACAAATTGCACTAAGGATACTTCTTCTCATGACGTGATGCGTGTGTTAACGTTGCTATTCAACCAGTTACCACAGAACAACAAATGCCGTCCTGATGCGACGTTGAGTGCTATGATTAATTCCGGAACCATATTATTTTTTTTTTTAAGTTGAATGAAGTGGAAATAAGACTAACGTGTCAGATTTGGGCTAATGTTGTGAGACTTTACATTGTTCCGGATTCAGGTTCCTAAAATAATTTCATTCTGTCTGCATTTTCCCCCACTTTTGGATTACTGCAACCTGCTGACATATGCATGCTTTCAATGAACCTTGCTGATTATGACCTTTCGCATTAGTTCATGGGCATACGCAGAGGGGCAGGGGTGGGGGGGTTCCACTGACTTGGACAATAATTTAACACAAAAAAAAACACTTTTTTACTGTACAGTAGACATTTCACCGTTGTTGTTTATCAAATGTGCACAGCATGGAGTCTAAGAGCCCCAAAAAAGCATTTATTTGTCACTAGGTGCACTTCCTGGAGTTGCAACTAAAAACCAATACAGGGCAACTTTCTGGACGCCACTGCATCAGATATAAGTCTTTTTACTACAGGGGGGGGGGAAATTTTCCGGGGGGGGGGGGGCATTAACCTGTAGGCCAGCAGACTAGAATGCGTGGGCCTTTGACAAACTTGAAGCCTATAAAATTTCTGGGAAACAGGCAATGAGTCAGTGCGGGCTGGAGTGGTGCATGGTCAGCACTCGATAGAGGAAGGCCAAAGAATAACTTGTTTGGAAATAACGCAAGCCTTGCGGTTTATCCCAAAAACCATCACGAACAGCCAAGTGGCTGTAAACATGATTTCACCGCAGATGTAGTTCGGCCTCTGTATAGCAGATGAGACAAACACACCTCCAGGCAGTTTACTAGTCCAGTTGTGGGGGTGTTCCTTACACAAAAATAAACACCTCACATGTAACACTTCCAATGGCCAGAGAGAGAGAGAGTGACCTCTAAAACGAGATGAATTCACATTCTTTTTTCTTGCTGAAGGACTGGGGTAAGGATTAGGTGAGGGAAACTATTGCCGAAGGAGAATATAGGCTAAAGGCCTAACCAACACAGTGCCTGACCGAGAGTGAACTGTGTTGCACTTCATGAATACGAGCAGGATCTGTTGTGGCTCTATATTCAGAGCATTTAAAGGTGTACTGATACTATAGTCTGAAACAATCAGACAGCCAGCCAGGGGAATGAACTAGGATGAACTTTCGATATAACAAGTAAGTCTTCAGAAGAAGAGTACAACTCAGAATATAATAGCTGAGGTACGCAATATAATAAAGATATCTTACCTATTGGTTGATCATCAACATACATCGTCTGGTATATACTCGGGGATTAGATTATTAGGGAGCAGCAGAATCCACTCTGCCAGGACTTCGAGAAAGAATTTACAAGTCTATAGGTATGAGACAGCGGTATGGTCTACTAGTAAAGGTTGCACTCTTTTTTTAGAAGGGAAAGCTGAAAGGCTCACTTGATTCCTGCCACAGATGACATTAGACCTAAGGAATGATACAGATCCAACTATGTATCGTATAGACCTTATCATGTTGTTGCTATGTTAATCATATTGTGATCAGGGGAAAGAATCACGGTTATGCTACCATCATACACACAACTCGAGTACAAGCTCGATTCATCATGCAACACCCCAAACGCGGACTCAGGAAGGAAATCCAAGCATGTTTTAATCATTGGATATCCCTCTTTTTCGTCAGGGTTTGGTTGTCTCCTGCCCCAGATTGTCTACCTACGTTCCAATGATTAGCAGGGTAGCTGTAGTATTTTTTGAAGACGTCATGCATGTCCTCAAACAGAGGGTCATACCCAAAATCTAATAGTGGCCCGCGGTTTCTTCTGTATATGGCGAGTACATGGCCCAAGCAAAAATGTATCTTCATACTGTTCAGAATTCAACAGAAATCTTCATGATATGATGATCCAATTAGTCAAGGTGCTTCAGGAAGCTCCTATGAACATTAACTTCTTCAACAAAACTGGCTAACAGTTAGAACACCCCGTGGACTTGAGAAACTTTGAAACCACACATCAGACGTTTTTGATAACATAGATCACAGGATGCAGAACTCTATGGTGTAACACAGGGAAGATGCGAGCCATGAGCTGAATAAAGGGGGGGGGACAGAGAAAACATAAAGGGGGGGCAGGAGGAGAAAAATAAAGGGGGGGGCAGAGAGACAAAAATAAAGCATTCTGGACAAGAGTAGGCAGCTGCCTTAAAAAGGAATGGAAGGAAAAGGAGGAGGTGACTCTCCAGATAAGTTTAGCTGATTTATTTCATTGACAAACATATTTTCATGTCACCCTGTATACAGACAGTGACAAGATAATGTCAACTTGATAGATGGCTTGTGAAAATCCAAAGCTTTAATAGCTTTGCCTCAGACCTTCATGCAAAATACCATGTGGGGCTTTTCTATGATTTGAAGTGAAAAAAAAAATTATGACTGACCCAGTCAAAATAGAGGGAAACAATGGCTGATGATTGTGTGAAGAGAACATGCTCCATCCTTCAGCTCCGAATGAACAAGAGGAGGTTGAAATGTGAAAAGCCACATGATAGACAGGAAGGCCATTGGATGTAGCTCCCAGCTCCACCAATGTACCTGTGGTTGATCATAGTAATAAGCCTGTTCACAGTGGACCACTAAGAGTTAAAAGGATATGATGCCAAAGGTCATAAGGGTACACCAGCAGTTTGCCAGGGGGCAGAACATCTTTCAAACTCACCACTACACAGAATGGACACATCTTACCATTACCAGCACGAACTCTACTGTTATACGGGGAGAATCTCGCCCCATACCCCCTGTTGTTCAGTGGTGAGCATGTAGCTCACTTAGACCGTGGACAAACTTATTATAGACGTACCAAAGGGTTTGTTTTCACATTTAACCACACCCAAGCCTCAGCTATTTTGTTTGATATCCACAGCAGGGTGGTAATAACCACTAACAGAAGGTCTGCCACTCTGCAGATGTGGGGTAATGGAGAAACCCATTCATATGGTAGCCTATACTTTTAATGTTATCATGAATGTTATCGGGAGCATACATGACTATTGTTAGTTGAACACCTTGACCCGCACACCTGTCGTATACTCCAAGGGGAGGGGGGAGTAAAATACAGGAATTGACCTCGTCAACAATCACGTCTACTAGACTGCCATACATGTGGCGAGCCACGAGGCGATATGGTTATGGTTATTTCAACACTTCACCACTATTTTAAAAAGCAACCAATATCCTCTGATTGGATGTTATGTTGATCAGTATGGGGGGGGGAAATGTGAAGTTTAGGCTGGCAAGAGGGTAATTTTCAGTAGGGAGTTTGAAAAATCATGCGGCACAATGAATCAACGGTCTAATGCCATTGTTCTCCATGACCTTGAGACAATATGAGCAACTCAATAACGTAACGCAAACAGGCTATTTTAGGCACATTTCACCACAAAGCCCCAGGGTATGGATATAAGGTTTGCTCCAGTAGCTCTATCAGTACGGGCTATTTAAACTGCACTAATCATTGACACAAACAATGATCCAATCTTTGCAGATGTTATTGTGATAGTATGAGGGGAACTGTTGAACTTTTTGTTGGCAGGATTTTTAATTTATTGGGGGGGAGTTTCAAAAGATTGTTTTTCACACTGTTCGTGCACATGAACAGTTAGTGTACCCTATGACTTTGACAAATTAAGCCATTATCATCTCAATGAACTGTAACACGAAAAGGCCAATTAGAATGAATATGGTATGGTAGTTGCAGTGTGATTGAAACTTCTCTCCTGGGCAAGGGCGAAGAAGAAACAAGAGGGGGAAGGGGGCTGCTTCCCAGAACTTTCTGCAGGTGCTCCCAGGGCTTCATCAAGCTCAATAGCAAACTCCCAACCTATACACCAACATTTTGATGCCTGGTATCGTGGACAGTTTGATTAAGAAAATCTCCTCTGTTTATAGCAGGTATTTGTTATTAGATTGGGAATCAGAAGTAATATCTGGATGTCCTATAGCCTTATTATCAACTATAATGGAATAGGCTAATACTATCATATCTCAGAAATTATGGCTTATGTATTGTTCAATTCCTTTTAGCGCACGGATGTCAATGTACAAACTGAGACACACAGGCTGTGATTGTGAACAATAGAATCATTGCTACAAACAAAAAGTACCTCAAGATAATCATTGTCAATTTCTATCGTGTGTACCTGTATGATTGGGAGGTGCGAGGACTATCAGCAGTTATTTCTGACTGTTTACACAAATCCCTCTCAGGTACCTGGATGGAATTTTCAGGAGTAGAGACATTGATGTGGAGTTACATAATGTTGAATATGTGGGGATTTTCCTTGTGTGCCCAATTTGATTGATTGTTTTTGTCAAGCGTATATTTCCAATAAAATGGCGAAATGGCATTCAACACTTAATGTCCTATGATAGATTAGGGAGTAGTCTGATGATACTGTTTCTTTTCGAATAAGGAATATAACAAGGCAATCGCCAAAAAAGTGGCTCACATGGTTGCGTGACGGTGGTTCTATTATTCACTAACACAAAACAACCAACTAGATCATGCAGACCATGGTAATTGTCAAACGAACATCACATATTTTCACATAAACTGACAATAAGATTGACTCTAAACACAAGTACTTGAGGAAAGTTTTATTGCTCAGTCAACGCACTTCTTCGACCCAAATCCAATCGAATGTTCTAAATCCTTAGCAGCCCCGGCATCTTTGCCTTTTAAAAAAAAAATCCTTCATTACTCATCGTCTTGGGGGGGGGGGGGGTGGGGGGGGGTTGGGGGAGGGGGGGGGTTGGGCATGCATCCCCAGGTAAGAAGTGAGGAGGGAAAGAAAAAGTTACAGTAAAATTGTCACAGGATCTATGGTTTACTTGTTCCTCCGTCTTTATTCTAACAGAGGCTATTATATATGATCGATCAAGTTCATGAACATCGAACACATCAGATTCATAACAATTTTAACGGCCCATACCCACTGACTTTTGGCAAAATTCTGACCAAGTTGGAAATTGAAATAATTATGCAAATAAGGCACAAACAATGACCTATAAACATCGTAAAATTTTGTCACAGGAGCTATGGTTTACTTGTTCCTCCAGTGCTTTATTCTAACGAAAGCTATTATATACTGGATGAATTTGATTGAATTCATGAACATCAAACACATCAGAATCCAGAATACTGTTAACGACAACCTACTGAGTTTGGCCGAAATTCTTACCAAGTTGGAAATTGGAATGATTTATGCAAATTAGGCAACATACATGCTCTCCTGACCCCAGCTGCACCTTAAGCAATGATCAGGATCAAAGGTTATCACGTCTACCATTTTATGTGAAATCCAACCACTAAAAATTGCAATAAATTATGCATATTAGACACATCAATTGCCTCCGTGGACCCCCACTTCACATTTTAAATTTCTCGTGACCATGGGTAGACCACATCCACCAAGTTTCCGTGAAATCCAACAACTTGAAAAAAATTCACCTAATTATGTAAATTAACACTTAATTAGCATATTTTAGTCGAAATTTAATCAGTTCATCACCTGTGTTTTCCCGGTCCTACATGCCACACTACATCACTATAGCACATATGGTTCTTGTTGTACTCTTGTTAACTAGCTTAAACAATAAATAACCTAAAATAAGCTAATTACCCCACCTAAATTAAGGACTTTGCTGCCCAAATCTAATCAGATCATTCCACCCACCCCGTGCTACACATAAAATTTCGTCATAATCGGCCTCACGGTTTGTAGAAATACCGGCAACAAGAAATGTGCCATACACACACAACACTCACACATACACCCGCCAAAGTGACCACGAAGTTATTCCTGAATTTCATTCAGCGAGACAAAAACTAACATATGGGGAAGATATTGAATTGGGGGTGCCCTGGATGAATCTTCTCGTTAGGCATGATATTGATTCCTGTACCCTTATGAATATACAAAAGATACTTCTCGTTTGCCTAATGCTATGCTGGTTCGTAATATTCATGTGGTAACTCTGTGTTATACTGTCCCCGATAAAACAATGAAACCAAAAAACATTCAACAAGCAACTCGGCTCATGGTTTTTCGTGTTTGGTTTAAAGTTGCAGGACTTCTCCCTGTACTTTTGAGGACAGGGCTGTAATTGGCATATTCTCCTTCATACCTCAACACAGACCACCATGCATTTATATGGAAGTCGCCAAGATTCAAGTAGTAGTCACAGAACACTATACACAGTTTACAAAAATTGGGTGGGCACAGGTCGCCCAAGTAACACTTTGACGATGTGGAGCATGACGATTTGGGTATCTGGCAAAAGCCCACAGCACACATATTGCAGAATACAATTGTTTCTACCAAAATCCACACAGAATAGTGAGGCTTCAGGCTGCAAGGTTTGTTATATGTGAGGTTCATGTTTGCAACTTTAGTAGTAAGTTGTAGTTGTTTTGGATTAAGTAAGATTAGTGAGGGTAGTTTTTTGGCGTTCTGCTGTAAGGGTTTGATTTCTACGCCGAAGTTTCAGACTTGATTTGGATATTCGTTTCAATATTTTTTTACCATGTGACATGAGCAAAGCCGTAGCCCATAATGTGGCCCACGATGTAGGGCAACCCCTATGCACAGAGACTTGAAGAAAAGGAACACAGCTTGTTGATTCTACTTTTGAACATCTGGAGCGAACACTGTGACATCCTAGGGGGAGCCTTGTGTGGGGAAAACACAGACACGAGTGTAGGTTTTGTGCAAGTAAAGGGCGGTGGCAACTTAGGAAATTGGCAAAATCAAGAGTACTGAGTGGGGCAAGTAACCTCACGCAAATGAAAAACAGCTCCCTGAAGTTTGGAGGCGCATCGGCATAAAAGTTCCGGTAAGCGTAGAGAGAGGATACAGACCTATAGTGAGAGACGAAGGCGGAATCCGGATTAACAGTAATTGGTCATCGTTGATGAAGACACATGGTCGTTCTGAGAATACAGTCAAGAACCTGAGATATTAGAGGTGAGGTCCACCCAAATAATGGCAACAATATTCCATTAGTGGCGATTTTGCTGTCTAATGCTTAAGTAGGCTGACGTAGTATATTCTTAGTTTCAGACTGGTCAAAGGTAACCAGGTTAGATTTGTATGGCTTAGGTTGGTCGTTTGCTGGATGGGCTCTACAGGGTTTGTACAGCAGTGCGGGGCATTAGGCCTACCTAGAGATCACAGCATTAGACTAAAAAGTTAAGTTGTCAATGATTGCAGCGGATAGCTTTACTGTAACTCCCTATTGGAATCCCTGTCGAACACGTGTTTCACAGGTCTCATGTCTAGGACCACTTCTTTATTTAGAGTGATTTAAACCCATCTGGACACCGGTTTTGCCTATGCTGATGACAATCAGTTGATTCACAGCTTCAAACCCACAGAATAATACCTCAGAAACAGATGCATTCATCTGATGCAAAGCTGTATCTCTGACATAAGAGATTGGATGGCTGGAACTTGATGATTCGAAGCTGAATTCATTATTCTCGGCTGTACTGTACAGCTCACTAAGGTCTTCAATAGATCCATCAAAGAAATGGTAAATTGAGTGAGATGGAGAAAAAAAAAAAGAACGAAAAAAGATCCATCAAAGTTGGTAATGTTTTCATTAATTCATGTGATCAAGTCCGCAACCTCAGAGTTATTTCTGATAGAAATGACAATGCTACACATGTCAGCAAAGTTTGCAAGACTGGTTTTCTACTATATTTTCAATCTCAAGAAGATTAGAAAGCATATGTCTTCTAAAACAATGAGCATTCTGGTACATTCTTTCATGTGCACAGTCACTTGGATTATGCAACAGTTTGCTCTATGGGCATTTGACTCAGAGGTTGCCGCGGCTCTGCATAACAGTGCAGCCAGGCTTGTTGTGGACTGTTTATTTTCAACACACCATCGTTTCGCATCAACACCTTTGCACTGGTTTCTTGTTGAGTTCAGAAAGTTAAAAATACTGCTCATTGTGTATAAATGCATCCATAGTATGGCACCATCCTATTGTCTGACAACTTATCATTCCAGGTAGATACAGGCGATACCTTGCGTTCTGGCAATGCACTTACTCTTACTGTTCTAAAAATTGAACTGAAAGCCTATGCTGATCACGCCTTTCCATCAGCCAGGCCCAAGCTCTGGAAATGTCTGCCCATCACAATCAGGAGTTCCCCATCTCTTGGCCAGTTCAGTCTCATTTGAAGACCAGTTTTTTCAAGTTGGCTTTTCATTAGGGTTATACCGCGCTATTGCATACTTTGTAGATTTCAGCGCTTTATAAGTTTATATACTATCAGTTAGGTTTTGTAACAATCCTGAAAGCAGAAAAAATAAAATCGTCAGCTTCACCATATTTTGAACAATTCTTTGCAATCACTGCACTCAAGATGACCTTTCTAACAGTGGCGTCGCCCCAAGGGGGGGGGGCAGGGGGAATGTGCCCCCCTCGAAAACATTGTGCCCCCCCCCAAATGAGATTTGTGATTTCTGAAAAAATATTCTGTAGTCAGCATTCGACTACCAGTTTGAAATAGATCTGGCAAAACACAACAAGAAAGGCAGTAATTGTGCCAAATTCGCCTCGAATGCAACGAAAAGTGATTTTTTTTTTTGGCGTTTCGCACTTGTACTAGTGGTGGATTTTGTCCCGTCACTCTCAGCGTTACCTCCAATCTATGGAAATTTCTGCCTCATTTACCCTAACTTCATACATATCTTAGGTGAAAGACTGAATTATACAACAACATCTCATTGACTTTGAAACTACAATCAACCTCTTTTTGATCACTGAACCCTTTAGTCTCCGGTCTGTTTCCTCCTCCCTCGACCACGCACGATTTGAAACTGCAGTAGCTCAGGCTATCAGACTCCTTCGATTTTCACGCCTGTTTTTCCCAGGAAACTGCTACTAACGTCATATCATAGTGGGGGCAGTAGAGCTGAAGATACCTGAATGTCCCAAATTTTATATCCAGATGCGCTGGGAAAACCAGAAAAAATCTCGTGCTTCGCCACTGTGGACAGTAAGTGTGGAGCAGAAAATTATTGAAAACTACTGCCAAGAATTCGGGGCAGTGCAGCGATAAACTGATTCTGACAAAATGTTAATATTTTCCACCAATTACAGAATTTGTGATCACAAAATTTCTGTATTTGAAGCTTGGTACATGCAGCCTGAAACGCCGGGAGAGCCGGGGAAAATTATGGGTACGTGCTCCGCGCCAACCTGTGGTGGGCTGCTCGCTTGTTGTGCCCCCCGGAAAAAGTCTGTGCCCCCCTTGTGCCCCCCAGTTTGAAAGTCGGTGACGCCACTGCCCAAAACGTTGTTCTTCACACACCTGTCTGCCTATGCGCATTGAACAATCCTTCTCATTAGCAGCTCTTAAAAGCAGTAGAAATAACACAAAACCTTATCCACCCCCAATAATTTAAGAGTCCATATGGATGGGTAATGGAGCTATTTTCCCTACAGGGCAGACTACATCACTATCTATAATAAACTTCCTGTTGCAGAGTTCCCAAATGTTACTTTTTTATGGTGCATGGTACAGCTTGCTAGCACCCCAATGACACCTCTTCACCAACATAAAAGCTCAAGCATTCAAGTCATAAAGTGGAGAGCAAAAAACTCCCACTATTAAAGGTGCAGTCCATAGCTGCCTGTGACCAACAGTGGAATAAGGCGATTGGAGTAAGAAAGCAGTCTGGGGTGGCAGGCCTTTTGTGACAATCAACATGGGTATTGACTAGGGGGAGGGGGGCAGGAGAGAGGGTGAATGGACGGTCTCCCCCTACATTTCACAAATATTACCCACTGACTGAGTCTTTATTCCTAATTACCAACCAAGGGCGAAGCTAACTTGTTAGCATATCTAATGAATGCAAGGATGTATATCGCCTGGCAGGTAAACCCCCAACGGTTTATATATCCCCACTTTAGATCAATCAGATGGTGACATTGTTCGCTCTTGTAATTTATCAGAAGAGACTTTATGACCCAGGGAAGTGGGAGGTTGGGTCCAATGCACAAACATGCCCCGAAATATGCAAATGTAAAATCTGCTAAAAAAAAAAATCATCTAAAATGCAAAATGACCGCAGGGGGGGTCGGTGGGGAAAAAACGAAAGTTGGTCCCAAATGGATAGCCGGGCCTTCAAAATGCGCAAAACAGCAAGAACTCGTTTCGCAAAAAAAAAAAATCCAATTTGGCCGGACACCCACTTTTTGACCCATTCTAATTTCGATGTTAAGTTTAATTTAAAAACTGTCACAAGGTGGGGATCGCTTTGGCACTCCATGTTGTGTTTATTTTGACGTTAGGGCAATAAAAGGATTTCAGACTTCAAAACAACTCTGATACCATCCTTTGCGGTTAGAAGAATCTCTTCTGACGAAAATATCACAGATAATTCCACAAACAAGTGGAGCCCTTTGACGGTCTAGAAATGACTTTCATGTCTAACAGGCAGAAAAAAGATTGCGTGGGGCACATAGCCCAAGCACAATCCGGGGACGCCTATTATCCCGCCACAATCCTACGGCATGGGACCTTATGCATTTATGGCAGCTCTATAGCGGGTAGTGCTGTTTATTTAGGGGCCACTGTTGGACTTCCTTCATACCCCCCAACCATATTAGGTAATCTAGGCATAACTTGTTTGGATCATGGCTTCGGTGATAGTTCATCTCAACCAAATAAATGTATGCATGAGAGGTTAAAGGAGTGCAGTTAAGATGGTGCCTTCCAACAGGTGGATTGAAAATCCAGAGACTAGGTGGCATCGGCCTCAGCAGGTATGTAGTCAAGGAGAGAGAAGAGAGGGCGCTGTTAGGGGGAAAATACAATCATGGCCCGAGCCACCAGAGGGGTGGGATATGGTTGAAACCAATTAAAATCTTGCTACACAAGCAAGAAAAGGTAATGGCAAAAAACACAGATGGGAAAGATTCTGCAGTGGTCCTCAATCAGCACTTGGGATAGGCAGGGGCAGCTAAGTGAAATATCCATAGGGCCAAGGCACGGTGGATGTCTAAGTGGATACAGAATTGCATATAGGATATATCCACTGTAGGGCTTCGCTCCTCACGAAAAATCCATTTATCGATTATTGAGAAAAATTATTAATCGATTATTAAAAATTGGCTTTGTATTTGTTCTGAGTAGGGGATCGTAGTATTACAGGGAGCGCTGAATCAGTAATTCTCCTGCACATTTACATGTATCAGTCCAATAAATAAGGCTGACTGGCTAAGCTTTCCTCTGTACAATTATTAAGTGGGTGGTCTGAACACTGGTCAGAACAGGGGAAAACCAAAAAAACATTTGCTACTTAATAGCTCCCGATCAATCGGAACTTGATACTCCTAATCGATTAATCATTGGGCCAACTAATAATCGAGTTACTATTAGTTGAGCACAGCCCTATCCACTGTCCGCTTACTGAGCTTACCAGATCAACAGGTGGTTGCAGTGGCCAATTCCATCCCCACTGAGGGAATGGGGCACTAGGGACCATGCTAAGAAAAGATAGGACAGAACAATTGTCATCTAAAGAAAGCTTGTGTCAAACCAGGGCGGTTGCTAATCTTGGCATGTAATCTCATTCTGCAATTTTGACATTGAAAAAAAAAAAATGGTATACCTTAACTCCTAAAAGTCAATTATTTACAAACATGTGATGTTTTGTGGGTTTGTACGCCATGCAAACAAAACAAGTCCATTATTGGGGTGTTGTGAAACGATCGTTGCCGTTTGATGAGAATATTCCAAGAATGAGAATTTAAAATTGTTATTTAGGATTATATGAATATGCCCTATTTATCCACGTGAAAGCAAATTGATGTAATCTTGAGTGTGAGGCAAAGCAAGCAGCCTTCATTTTTTTTCTCCACTATTTCTTTGCTGGGTGCTGTGAGTCATTTCAGGTTCTTCAATTTTGATGTTGCAATTTCTTCTCACACCTCAATGGAATTGTAATGGAAATGCTTCCTAGAGACATGTTGCAGGTATTATGTGACTCATATGGCCTACTTACATAGGGCTATGCCACAAATGCTTAGTTTGTAGGAAGGTGGGGAAGATATGCCAATTCCACACTTTATGAAACAATGAACAGATTATGAATGCGAGAAACACAAGGCACATAGGAATTTGCAAACCCACATGGAGGGGGGTGGGGGGAGCATGGGGGGGGTGGTGACTCCAAACTCTATCTAGGGCCTCCATATGTGCCTTTGCACACACAAAAATTGCTCAACTTTCTCTGGACCCCCCCCCCCCCCTAACTTTGGATGGGTGGTTGTGCCATCGCCTCCTCAATGTTTCGCACCCAAGACATGTATGAAATTGATGAATGGTGAAATCCTGCAGATATTGTGTTAATAATCCCCTCCGGAATTGGACCTGGGCAAGGCATGAACATTTTCCAGAGGCGACCACAGTGAGGGAATACCAAAAGGTTGAGACAGCTTCCCAATGCCAGGATTGGGAGGATATCTTCTCCTGATATAATGATTCCTAATATTCAGAGCGTAAACAGACGGGTCACACATCCTGGAGGCTGGCAGAGCCTAGTCTGGAACAGATAATTACTAAGAAACCAATTTGGGAACTTCCCTCGAGAGAGAGCTGTCTAAGCTTTAAATAGCTGGACTTGGCCACAAATGGGATAGTCCTTGTGGGGGCGTGTTGAGTGAGCGTGCCTAGTAAACAAACATAAACGTTAAGTGCCAGTAAAACCTGGTACAGGAAACTCAGCAAATGTTTGCCTGTAGTTGGACAACCATATTTGGTGAAGGTGTGCTTCTTTCCACCACTACTGCCGATCGAAAAGACAACAAGTGCGCCCCTCTTAAAAAAAAAAAAGCTGCTAAGGGAAGCACTTGGCATGAAATGTCTTTGAAGGAAACAAGGTTAGACAAACATCACAGAATGATGCTTGTAAGAAAAAAAAAAGGCATAGGAATTGCTGGGTATCATTTGTTCGGTACTGTAACTGTCATGTGTAAGGTCAAAATCACCTTTTCTTGACATGTAGTGTCACTGATTATGGCTAAAGTTAAAAGCAAAGGTTTGTAAGGCTTTGAATTATACACTGGAGCAAAACAATTGGATTTAGAGAGAAGGATAGGTGGAGTTAAGCCAGTGATAATCAAATATGAAAAAGGGCGCATGAATCCTCTCATGTACCCAGATTTTTTCAAAGTTGATAAATTGTGCAGAATAATTTTTTAGTATTGTGCATGTGGTAGGGATTTCATGGTCTTCTGTCACAAGAACAAATGAAACTTGTGATATATTCTTATGTCAAGATTATATTGTTTTAATTCACGCGTCATACAACGACCACCTTGTTCCTCTCGTATGTGCATACTTACGCAAGTACCAGGGGTGAATTACTCCTTTCGGTTTTCTTGACCAATGATATAGCCTATACCAGATTTCCCCTCAGCCGGCTGGCCCTGGAACATTTCAAGGTCCAGGTCCCCCTCTGAGGTCACTGAGCAATTGATGTAGGCTATACCAGACTACCATCCTGGCCCTGAAACATTCAAAGATCAAAGTCCCCTTCCAAGGTCACTGAGCAATTAATATTGATGAGTGCAACTGCCTTCCATGTAATGTCAGAATTTCCTCTTCCTCAGTACTTTCAATTGAAGATTTTAAATCTGTGAACCTCAAAGAAATTTTTAGCAGAGCTTGTTCTAGTGGTTAGTATGATGCACTGTTGTCTGTACCCATGTGCTAGACTCTGTTAAGCAGAGATTTAAGGCAGAACCAGAGACCAGAAGGCTAATAGTGATTCTTGGACCCGATCTGACTTAATCACTAAGCATAGTCAACTCCACCATGCTCACAATTTTCCCCCCTTGTCTACAGCGAAACCATAGGGCTCTCCTCTTCCCTGAAGAAAGCTGCATAACAATTTTCAATTTGATCAGACCAGGCATTCTGGACTTATCGTGTTAACCATTTTGACCTCTCTTGATCTTAAATGTGGTAGAGATTTCATGGTCTTCTGTCACAAGAACAAATGAAACTTGTGATATATTCTTATGTCAAGATTATATTGTTTTAATTTACGCGTCATACAACATCCACCTTGTTCCTCTCGTATGTGCATACTTACATAAGTACCAGGGGTGAATTACTCCTTTCGGTTTTCTTGACCAATGATATAGCCTATACCAGATTTCCCCTCAGCCGGCTGGCCCTGGAACATTTCAAGGTCCAGGTCCCCCTCTGAGGTCACTGAGCAATTGATGTAGGCTATACCAGACTACCCCTGGCCCTGAACATTCAAAGATCAAAGTCCCCTTCCAAGGTCACTGAGCAATTAATATTGATGAGTGCAACTGCCTTCCATGTAATGTCAGATTCCTCTCCTCAGTACTTTCAATTGAAGATTTTAAATCTGTGAACCTCAAAGAAATTTTTAGCAGAGCTTGTTCTAGTGGTTAGTATGATGCACTGTTGTCTGTACCCATGTGCTAGACTCTGTTAAGCAGAGATTTAAGGCAGAACCAGAGAGCAAGAAGGCTATAGTGATGTCTTGACCAATCCTGGACTAATCAAGCTAAGCATAGTCAACTCCACCATGCTCACAATTTTCCCCCCTTGTCTACAGCGAAACCATAGGGCTCTCCTCTTCCCTGAAGAAAGCTGCATAACAATTTTCAATTTGATCAGACCAGCATTCTGGACTTATCGTGTTAACCATTTTGACCTCTCTTGATCTTAAATGTGGTAGAGATTTCATGGTCTTCTGTCACAAGAACAAATGAAACTTGTGATATATTCTTATGTCAAGATTATATTGTTTTTAATTTACGCGTCATACAACATCCACCTTGTTCCTCTCGTATGTGCATACTTACATAAGTACCAGGGGTGAATTACTCCTTTCGGTTTTCTTGACCAATGATATAGCCTATACCAGATTTCCCCTCAGCCGGCTGGCCTGGAACATTTCAAGGACCAGGTCCCCCTCTGAGGTCACTGAGCAATTGATGTAGGCTATACCAGACTACCCCTGGCCCTGCAACATTCAAAGATCATAGACCCCTTCCAAGTTCACTGAGCAATTGATATAGGCTATACCAGACTACCCCTGGCCCTCAGTAAAACATTCAAAGATCAAGGTCTAGGTTCCCCTTCCAGGTCACTGAGCATTAATGTAGTCGATACCAGACTACCCCTGGCCCTGAAACATTCAAAGATCAAGGTCTCCCGAGGTCACTGAGCAGTTGATATAGGCTATACCAGACTACCCCTGGCCCTGGAAACATTTCAAGGTCCATGTCGCCATCCAAGGTCACTGAGCAATTGATATAGGCTATACCAGACTACCCCTGGCCCTGAAACATTTCGAGGTCTAGGTTCCCCTTCAAGGTCACTGAGCAATTAATGTAGTCGATACCAGGCTACCCCTGGCCCTGAACATTCAAAGATCAAGGTCTCCCGAGGTCACGAGCAGTTGATATAGGCATACCAGACTACCCCTGGCCCTGAAACATTTCAAGGTCCATGTCGCCATCCAAGGTCACTGAGCAATTGAGACAGGTGCCACTCATGGATCCTTGGTCCGATATAGAAATGCAACTGTCTCATGCAAATCAGACCTCTCACACAAGAATTTCAACAGTTGACAGGCTAATGGTCATGTAACCGTTTTCCCATTTTTAACTAGCACATGTGGAAAGAGGGCAAATCTCCAACCCCCAAGGAGGTTCTAGCATGTTGCCGCGTGAGTAACTTCAACTTTTGAGGAATCTATGATATCACCAGGGGAATGATGCAAAGGCAGCACATTGACTCTATACAGAAAATGCTGCATTTCTGCTCTTTGATAATAGAAAGACAAAAATAGGAAATTCCCTTGGAAAGTAATGATATTGTTTTGTAAATGATTTTGTAAGTTTGTAGTTGGATCTCACCTATAATTTGTTTGTGACAAATTCTCGGACAAAAGGAACATTATTTCATGGTTGACTGTGTATCACAGGGGATTGTATTCCCTATGATGTCACAAAGCAAATTCTGCAATAGCTAATTGCACCTCACTGCCGCGCACCAGATTGTCTGATATTCAGTATGGGAGGTTGGCTGCCATATTATAATAAATAGAAAGAACCGAAAATCAAGCCATATTGACATGACCACATAGGTGAAACTTCAGGGATACAGATTTTTGTGGAGAGTGGACACTGTCACATGGAATTAGCGCTGCTTTAATCAGAATGAATATGATTCATTGTAAGGGATATTCCAGTTGTATTCCTAGATATATGGAGTTCTGCCATTCAATGACAGGAAGCAAGGGCCTAAAGAAATACCATAATTTTTTTGTGGGTAGAGTACCATTTTGGAATGGTGACAAAGGGTCCCTGGGATTAACCATCTGGCTTTATGCTACCATAGAAATACTCAAACAGACATGACAATAGGAGTTATCTAATGGCTGGGTTCTGCAGTGGAATGTTAAAGTGGCACTTCTGCCACGACTGCGTAATTGTCACATTTCCTCCGCACAGGAATAACGTTCCACAGATGTGGTTGTTGCAATGACATTGCAAAATGGATCAAAGTTGGAATGTCACTGCTCCAGGTTTGGGGCATAAACAGGAACTTCGGATGAGTGCAACTGCCTTCCATGTAATGTCGGAATTTCCTCTTTCTCAGTACTTTCAATTGAAGATTTTAAATCTGTGAACCTCAAAGAAATTTTCAGCAGAGCTTGTTCTAGTGGTTAGTATGATGCACTGCTGTCTGTACCCATGTGCTAGACTAAGTTAAGCAGAGAGATTCAAGGCAGAACCAGAGAGCCAGAAGGCTATAGTGATGTTCTTGACCGATCCTGACTGAATCAAGCTAAGCATGTAAAACTCCACCATGCTTCACAATTTTCCCCCCGGGCTCAGCGGGGAAAACCATAGGGCTTCTCCTCTTCCCTGAGAAAGCTGCATACCAATTTTCAATTTGATCAGACCGAGCATTGTGGACTTATCGTTTAACATTTTGACCTTCTTGATCCTTAAATGACTTTTGACAGACCACAGAACACAGGGATCATGTATGTAAATCATCATGGGAAACCCAGATACCAAGTACATAGTTCATCCACCCACATGGGATTGAGTATCGTGTTAACAAGGCGGAATTTTATCATTTTCTCACTTTTCTCAAATTTTTCCCCAAAAACTTGACCCGGGTCAACATCAAAAACATCGCTTCCGTACTCCCCATAAGAAACCTGAATGCCAAATTTCAACCTGATCGGACCAGGCATTCTGGACTTATCATTTCACATTTCAATGCAGATTTCAGACATTGACCTCTTCTTGACCTCATATGACCTTGACCTACCCAAGCAATGTGATAATGTACCCATTAAAGGAACCCCCATTCCAAGTAGTGTTAAATTCATTCCTCCATTGGGGGTCTAGTTATCACATAATTAAGGCTGGCATCACGCAACCAAACACACCACATGAAACACTGTCAGGACTGCATAGATTCCTCTGTCTTCTTTGAGGAATAAAAAAAAACTCACCAGAATTAGTAGGAACCATTTTGAAAACTTTACATTAGAGTCATCAACACATTCTAAGATGGCATTACATTTTCCAGGCTGTACATGTTCAAACGGCTGCCATTTAGAACTATTGAGATCATCGGAAACCACAACCCCTCAAGTTTTGTTTAAAATATGCAAAACAGAAGCAGCTGTCATGCAACAATTTCCCAAGTTTCATTCTGATCTGTCCAACTAGAATCATTGGCATAACTAGACCAGAAAGCCAAAAGGCTTAGTGATCCTGACTCTTTCTGACAACCTATAGCTAAACACGGACAATGGGAGATTGCACCAGCTCATTATTGCACATACACTGACAATTTCCCGTTTATCCGCAACCAACCAACAGGTTTCGCTATACACTAGATAAGAAGCTAACACTGAATTGTGAGATTTTCAGACTTTAACCTCTGGTGACCTCAGATGACCTCTGACCTGACTCCAAAACAATAGGGTTCATGTTATCATCATGGAGAACACACATACCAAGTATGAGCTTCATCCATCCAGGCGGTCGAGTTATTGTGTTTTTATTAAACCAAATTGGCCAACAATCGCCCTTGTCAAACAATTTTTCTATTTTCGACCAAAATCCCCGCGACCTGAACAAAACATAGGTTTCCTGTACTCCCCATAAGAAAGCTACACACCAAATTTCAACCTGATGAGACCAACCGTTCTGAACTTATCGTGTTTACAAGGTTTTCAGACTTGACCTCTGGTGACCTCAGATGACCTCTGACCTGACCCCAAAACAACAGGGTTCATGTACTCATCATGGGGAACACACATACCAAGTATGAGCTTCATCCATCCAGGCAGGGTCGAGTTATTGTGTTTACCACCAAAATTGGGCCAAAATATCGACCTTTCACAAATTTTCTATTTTCCGACCAAAATTCACCCCGACCCATACCAAAAACAATAGGGTTCCTGTGCTCCCCATAAGAAAGCTACACACCAAATTTCAACCTGATGAAGACCAACCCCGTTCTGAACTTATCGTGTTTACAAGGTTTTCAGACTTGACCTCTGGTGACCTCAGATGACCTCTGACCTGACCCCAAAACAACAGGGTTCATGTACTCATCATGGGGAACACACATACCAAGTATGAGCTTCATCCATCCAGGCTGTCGAGTTCTTGTGTTTTAAGCAACAATTGGCCACATATCGACTTTTCATCACAATTTTCTATTTTCCGACCAAAATTCACAGATCCCGCCTATACCAAAAACAATAGGGTTCCTGTGCTCCCCATAAGAAAGCTACACACCAAATTTCAACCTGATGAGACCAACCGTTCTGAACTTATCGTGTTTACAAGGTTTTCAGACTTGACCTCTGGTGACCTCAGATGACCTCTGACCTGACCCCAAAACAACAGGGTTCATGTACTCATCATGGGGAACACACATACCAAGTATGAGCTTCATCCATCCAGGCAGGGTTTAATTTTATTGTGGTTTAACGCAAACTGGCCAAATATCGCCCTTACAATTTTCTATTTTCAACCAAAAATTCACCCCGACCCATACCAAAAACAATAGGGTTCCTGTGCTCCCCATAAGAAAGCTACACACCAAATTTCAACCTGATGAGACCAACCGTTCTGAACTTATCGTGTTTACAAGGTTTTCAGACTTGACCTCTGGTGACCTCAGATGACCTCTGACCTGACCCCCAAACAACAGGGGTTTCATGTACTCATCATGGGGAACACACACACCAGTATTAGCGTTCATCCATCCATCGGGGTCGAGTCAATCGTTTTTACAAGTCAAATTTGGCCAAATATAAACTTTCCACAAACTGTTCATTTTTTAACAAAATTTACCTCCCCGCCTATACCAAAAACAATAGGGTTCCTCGTCTCCCCAAAGAAAGCTACACACCAATTTCACGCTGATCAGAACCAACCTCTCTGAACTTATCTGTTTACAAGGTTTTCAGCTTTTGACAACCTCTGTGACCTCAGAGCCCTCTGCCTGACCCCAAACAATAGGGTTCATGTACTCATCATGGAGAACACAACTACCAAGCATGATCTTCATCCATCCGGGTGTGTTGAGTTATCGTGTATACAAGCCAGCATTACATACATACACGACTCACACACACACACCACACTGTCATGACTGCATAGATTCCTCTGATTTGTCAAGAATCAAAATTGGAACCTCTTGTTATTTGGAAATGACCCATGTTTTTTGAAACCATTCAGTTTCGTTGAAACAGACAGTCCTGGAAAATCCACAAAATATCACAAATTTTGTCCTTTGTTTGATCTGAACTACATTGCCAGGTTTTTCAGTTCACACCCATTAAATAGCACACTCCCAGCTGGTTTTTTTTTAGTAGAACACTCAATGGTTACTGATTAATAATAATTTGGATTAAAAACAACTTCAAGATACATTGAGCTAAATACAATCAAGAGCATCAATGCAATACTATTATCGCAGACATCATTTCCCTTGTGCTCTAATCCCAAAGATACACCAACCATACAAATCCTTGACACCAATCCCACACACCCACACCCATGAATTCAAAAGTGGTTAATTCGCCTTTACAACAAAACTTGGTGGGTGGGGACAGAAATTGGTCCAGGAAATATTCAAGGTCACTGGAGGTGCTCAGTTTTTTTTTTTTTTTTTGTTGTGGAATTTTGCTGACTTTGTTGGATTCAAACCAAAAATACTGGGTGGATTGGGACGACTTTGTTGGATTCAAACAAACCTGGGTGGATTGGGACGCTTCGTTCTTCTGAAAACATACGGTTCTGTCAATTCACAGGCAGGTCAAACCTGCCTGATCCATTGCAATTTTTCTCAACTTTGTTTGTATTCACCAAACTTGAGAATGTGAACTACACTGGGTCCTGACAACAGGTAAGAAAATCACATGGATGAAATCCAAGGACATATTCAATGTGCTTTCTTCAATTGAGGCCAACCAAGGTTCTTTCTGTAGGGTATATCAATGATGGTGTTACCCACCAGCAGCTGTGTAGTTTCTTGGTGTTTGCTGGCAGAACTTTTTTTTCGAGACCAATATTTTTAAATTCTTTTGTGTGGGTGGGTGTGTCCTCATTCTTCTCAAGTATTCTATTTGGAATGTTTCCAACCCCGAGAACAGATCTTTGGTAGATTCACCACTGTGATGTAAGCCTTCAATCATTTGACCTCTTTATCAAGCAAGGCCTGATGTGCACTCTCACCTCCTCTTCAATGGGCTATTCAATGATCTTTTAGATTCCAGCTGAGATATTCCAGAGTGGGGGGGGGGGGGCATGTTTCAGGCAATGTGACTGAAGGAAGTCATGCTGGTAGCCCAGGGAATGCATAATCACAGTCAATTGCCTGTGCCCTTCGGATGTTATTCTAAAACAGTAAGTTGAAGTTCCCCTTTCACTTTCAGCAGGTCATTTAAGCTGCTCAGGAGCTTCCTACCTAACCCACCAAATTAAAGCGGCACCAGTGCAGCAAGGGTTGTAATACATCAAATTCATTAATGACTATGAGATCAGCCTTTGGCTAAAAACATCCAGTTACAATTCTATTTCTCTTAATAACAATAGCAGGAAAACTGACACCCCTATACACCTCAATGAAAAACTGATAATAATACTAAGTCATCTGGGTCGATCAAGCCTCTCTCAACATTAGTGCTCAAAGCACTCTACTTGAATTAACTTTAATTAAATAAACTGAAATTGACAACAATGGTATTTGGCATAGATATCAGTCCCTGAAAATAACAGGTAACACCCACCCATCATAGGTATACAATCCTCCTGTAAGCATCTCCAAAGTAATGATGAAGATGGTTCATGATCCAGCCTGCTGCTGTACTAGCAATGAGTCGATTAACATTTTCTTTCAAAGAATACTTGACACATTCATGAGATATTATCCAGGCCCTAGTGATTCCTTGACTACCCTGATTTTTGATAACCTCAGATGACCTTCGCCCGACCCTAAAAAATAGGAACCATGTAATCAGTATGTGGCACCTACATACTAAGTATATGAATGATCCATGTGGGGTCAAGTTATTCTAAGTCAAGTTTCCAAGCCAAAATTAGCCCAAATATAAATTTTCCACCAAAAATTACCCCCCTTCCACACTCTCCCACAGCAGACCAGGGGAGGCCACATACCAAACTTCAGCTGATGGGACCAAGCATTTTGGATGTATTGTGTTCACAAAGTTTTTCAGATTCTGATCTACGTTGATTTCAAAGCAGTGAGTTTCATGTATCATCATGAGGAACCCACATTCTAAGCATGAGATTGCTCCATCTACATGGGGTTGAGTTAATCTGATCACAAGCCAAAATTTGCCACAATTTTCAGAACATTTTTTTAAATTGGCCCCAATTCACACCAAAAAACAACAAGGTATTGTACTCCACATAGGGAAAAGCTGCATGACAAATTCGTAATCACCAGGTTTTCAGATGCCCTTTGACCTACCCCGCAGGGGCTTAAATACACAATTTCCCAGGGGGTGTGAACTTATGGGACCAACAAATGGTTTCTGTCTGAGACCGACATTTTTGATTGATTATTTTAATTTTCCCAGGTTTTTTTTTGGCGTGGTGACGTTCACGACGAGGGGGGGCCGGGGTAGGTGGCCAACCTTTCTGTAGGTGGCTTCCATACAACAGCTCATTTGTTACAGTTTTTATGGTATGTCTGCGTTCACGAACATCCATCTTCGGGGATCTATTCAAGTTCATTAAAAATCGGCTTTGGCCGCTCAGAGATTGACTTCTTGCCGCTACGGGACCGACTTTTCAATAACTCAGGGGAGTGTTACACCCCCCACACCCCTCCGAATTTATGCCCCTGGACCGACCACAAAACAATAGGGTTCATGTTGTACCAAGTATGGAGAAGGAATCACTTAATTGCAGACAACTATCAATTTCTTTTCCATCGACTGTAGGTGAAGGTGATAGCTTGCAATATTCTAACACTGTTCCAGGGTTGTTGTCGATGTTATGTTCAGTGCTTCACTACCAAACATCATGAAATAATTGAGACAAATATGTCCTGTGGTAAACCACATTATTCCCCAAACCACACTGAACAGTAATGGAGACCCATCCCAGATGACTTCGGGAAATGTGGGCAATGTGGTGAGAAAGTATTTCTGAAATCCTCTTTATCATGACTTGAAGTAATCACTCTGGTATCCCTGGGTGACAAGTGCCCTCACCACTACCACCAAGGTACCCCATGGGTGGTGTCATGACTTGGACCCAATAATTAGGTGAAACCCCCAACAGTAGTACCACGAGGTTGATCCATGGTGCCCCTCTATCTGGGTCTTCACAGCTTAAAGACTGCCAAAAAGGCTGTGGTAGCCTTGGGGCATCCAAGAATACCATGGCATAAATCCTAGGCTTAAACCACCAATGTTTCAGAACCCACCCCCTCAAAATCGGCCCAAGGGGACAAATATCTATGGAGGAAAAAAATAGTGATATTGATGGGATTAAATAACTGACAAATGCCCAGAAGCCTTGGGAATGTTGAGTTGTTATGATGTGTGTCATTGTTAGTTTCATATTTAAAGAGGCATTATGTAATCCTGAGAATGGCACGTAGGCCACCTGGTGATTAGAGTACTAGGAGATAAAAGGTGGGTTTGCAGAGCCTACAGAATCCCCTGATGCCAGTGGTGGTGGTGGTCGTACCAGGATTTCACTGGCATGTGGGAGAAGGGGGAGCAGTAGTCAGATGGGTGCCTAATCCTACCCCCCACACCACTTTTTTTTTGCATCAACATTTTCCTCCGCTCATCAGTCACCTCTTTCGATAATTTTTCTCTTCAAATTTTGTTGTCTCAAAGAGGGGGAAGCAATTAGAAAAGAATGGGAGGTTGTGGAGGGAGAGGGGGAGTTTTTCATTACTGGTTGCTTACATTTTCAGTATATGATGTGGGTTAAAATAAACAACATCCTAATTATGTTCAGACCAGATTGAGACCAGATTGAGAAATCTCCCTATTCAGCAATGTCATTTCAATGCTAGGAATTCAGCAGTGCACTCCAGAATAACCCGCTTCCACTTGGAGATGAATGTAGCAGAAATAGATAGCGTTAAAAAAAATGCACCAAAGAAATTCCGATTGCACCAGTCACACATGATCGATAACGTGCGGATCAATTCATCTGATAATTTTCTCGGCCAGCAGTATAAACAGGTAATGAATTATGCTGTTCATGTGATGCATGTCTGCGTGTGTAGCCAATTGACCTTCTGACAACATATAATCATCATGACATCCTATGCAATGTTAGTACAGGCCTACTTGCCAAATCTAGCTTCCAAAATATGAGGTCACCACCTGTGCTCATTTCTCCCAACCGATTATTATCCTTCAACCCAGCATACCGTCATACTACCTAATTAGGTTCAGCCCAAAATCAAAGAATCCATGACAACATTTGAACAAACTTTTGCAAGAAAAAAATGTTCTTGGATAAAAGGAAACATGGGAAACATTCCTTTTGGGCCTACACAGGGTGCAGAGGCGGAAGCATAACTGAGATTTGGGGCAGAACATGCGAGTTGACCTGGGTTTGTTTTTAACTGATGAAAGGACTCCCCCACATAGAGATAATCCTCCCTATGGAGCAGGATGGTCCATGCAGAGAATTCTGTCACCAGGGGATCATTAACCCCGCCCAGAGGCTGAACCTAACCTTGGGGAAGGGACATCCACCAACCCAGCAGGCTACCAATCACTCTTGGCATTCTCTGGAAGGGGGGTCACATTTCATATAGCGTTGTCACTCTTGCATACACATAGAAACCAAAAATTCGTAGAAGAGAATAGGATAATATCGTGAATTGATTCCTGTTTAGGCATCGATTTCTTTGCATCATGGACATGAATCTTCTGTTCCTGCAGATTTTGAGGAGGTGATCAGATCCTGGAGTACCAAGGGGACATTAAAGGACACTGAAGGTCCCGGGAGCAGGTAAAGTGTGGTTAACCATTGATCTGTCATTGAGCAATAGCGAGTGTCTAACGGTGCTCCTCAAAGGTAGATATGGCCAGGGTTTGATGATGAGCTTTAAGCCCCATCACACGTAATGATAACAATAACTGTAATGATAACGATCAAATTGAGCGGTCAACTAGCGATAGAAGCCCATGCTAACAGCAGCTAAGAGCTGAATTGACTGATTGTCGCGTGTGAACAATTCTCCTCATTGGTCAACGATGGATCATCAGTATACCAGATAGTTTATCGCTCACAGATCCGTCTGCATCTTATCAAATCATTACCGTTCATGATCAGAAAAAATACACACCAGAGTGGCAATACCCCTCCTGACCATAACTAATTGGGAAGCAGGAAATGAATATGGCTAACAGCAACAAAGTTAACCTTGAATGACATGATAACAATCAGTATTGTACAACTGTTATAACCCAATTATGAATGGCTGGCTGAACCCACTTTGAGCATGTTGGGATTCCACGAAATCAGAGTAGGGATTATTTTGACAGCACGGAGGCTGTGCTGATTGTGCAGGACTTAGTTATAACCATTAATCTCAACCAAAAATAACTCTACCCCTCCAAAATTGTCTCATGTGATACAAAGAAGGCCTATTAGAGTATAGAATTACAATTTATGGATCCACCTTATGCCCTTTCGGTATCACAAAAAGGTAAAGGTCCATGTGTGTGCACAGAGCGGATTAGTGACAATCCAAACACTTATCAGCAGTAGGAAAGTTTCAGATTTTGAATGTTCTAGGATATAATGGGATATATTACTGGATAGTGTTACATTTCCCATAATCTCTTGAATTACCTCGCCAAGGGCAAGTGAATAGTGCAGGATTTTGGCTTGAAAGTGAAAAAGAGAAGAAAAAAGAAATTAGGCACCATGGTTTTTAGTATAGAACTGAGTTATTAATAGCATATCAGCCAGCAGCTTTCAAGCAAAAACTTTTCTGATGTGGCTGAACCTGCACATATGCCATGTCTTCAGAATCCATTATTTCGACAATGATTGTGCAGTTATGTGTACCAGCAACAGGCGCACACACACCCCGCACCACAGTGAAGTATGAATTGGAACGCGCATGAAATATGTTTCTAAAGTGCAACGGCCTCAGCAAGTGAACACCAAAAACAGAAAGTATGAACGTGTGAACGGCTTTACGCCGGTCTGCTCCGCTGGGACTTGTCCAGTGGTGAATTATGAACTAGGCTTGTGCATCTCTCAGATGAGCAAACAAACACAGTAGGCTGACATTACGCCTAATGTTATGTCATAATTAAATGTCCATAGGCTAGAAATGTTTACTATGCTTCATGAGGTATGAGAACATTTTCACTACCAGTGGTAATGCAGCTGTCGCAGCTATCAGACCCACGGTGATGTGCATGACTATTCAGTCATTTACCACCTATCAATGACATGGGGTGCCATCAATTTCCCCAGATGTCGATCACAAATCAAATTTAGGTGCCCCATTGACACTTACTTCACAGCAATTTCTGCTGTATGTGTGTCAAAAGGTCAGCCATTTCTGTGTGTCATTTTCATGCTGTGTACTTCATACTTTTGTGATGGAGATTGTGTCATTTCCTGGAGTTGTGAGACACAGAATGTGACAAGTGACTGTCCTAGCTTGGGGTGCGATAGTGGGTCATACCATGACGGCTGCATAACATCTGTGATCAGGGACAAAATTTAGGGAGGGGGAGAAGGTGAGGTATGACACCCCCTTGTGTGAAAAATTGGGAATCCTAAGTGCAATGACAGGTTGGTGTCCAGCTTGATCATGTAAGGCGGTTCGATATTCACAATCAATGAATCTATAGGAAACCAGAACAATGAGCTATGGTATGGTAGCCACGAACGCAGGTGTGCTTGCAACCCTCTCCCTCCCCTACTCTCACCATGCAATGCCTGCTGGTTGAGCAAAACACAGAAGATGCAAAGGACAAAATTGGTCTGAAAAGCCAATAATTCTTTATATATATAAATAAGCAGGCGGCCTTCCAAATAAACAGCCTTTTTTTTTTTTTTTCATTCTGATAGTTTGGTTAGTTGTGCCCCCTAGTGGCCACAACACTAGTCTCAATGTTGTTTATGCATTGACAAGGCTGTGAAATTTTTTCGAACTTTTTTTGAAAGTTTTGGTACAGGAGCATGACCCTGACTTGACAATTTCCGTGCAGAAATGGAATAATCCTAATCTCTCGAAAGATGAGTTGTCAATTGAGTTCAAAGGAGGGCTACCAGATTAATCAAGTGTCTGCCAAATTTGCCATAGGAGAAGAGATTGAGGCAATCTCGGTTTGACATCATTGGAGCTAATTCGGAGTGGTTGATTCAGGTTTTAAAAATTGTCCATGGTTTCGATGACCTTCCCTTCAACTACTTCTTTGAATTTTCTGATGTTACCACCAATAGGGGTCATCATCTCAAGCTTTGTGCCAAATGTTGCAGGTTGGATATTCAGTAAAATATATAGTATTTGTTTCCTCATGAAAAGCGAACAATGAGAGGAACAGCCTCCCTGCAGATATGTTGTTTGGTCTAAGAGTGTTAATGCTTTCAAAAACAATCTTGATTTATTTTCTTCCTGTGGGTTTCAGTGATTTCAAGGTCGTTCATGAGGATTCTTCCTTCATGACCTTTCCCCATTAAAGTGGTTGACGAATTACGGAAAAATTTTTTTGAGAGAAGAAACATGTCTTTTACTTGGCCTATACACAATACTAGGGCCTATAACTTGGGCATGTTGATGTATTGTACCATTACTACCTATGGCAAGACTGAGAAACACATCCAAAATAAATAAACTGTGTTTACTCTAGTGATCATAATGTGCCTTTGGATTTTGGTCATGAAAACATGAGTGTCAAATTCTCACTTGAATGAAACAACAGGTAATATAATCTACATGTTTGCATTGCTTGGGATCCAATTGACATTGCCCACTAATCATATTTTTTCAACTTCCAGAAGTGGTGGCGCTATTGCAAATCAATGAACACAGCCTTGTAGCCCTTACCATCAGTATCAGCCTGCATAGATTATTATATTTTTAGCTGCGGTAAGCACTCTACAAGTCATCATGTCCTCGCCTTCCGTTGTCGTTGTCGTACCTTGGGCATTGGTTCGTCCATTCTGTTCGTCACGTTCATTCGTACTTCTGAACCGTACATGCGATCAGGTTGAAACTTGCTGAGTGGATGAAGCATGCCACTGCTAGGCTGAATAACATTTTTGTTTGCACAGTGTGATTAGATTCCAATTAATTTCCCCAATTTGTCTACCCACAGCCCTTCCCATTGGAACTCTCTCTGAGAGTGGTTTGTTTACCTTACTCCCTCGAGCTGCAGAATGACTGCTTGAATTGGGGAGACTGTTTAATTTGTCTGTCAGCACTGAGGTTGCTGCAATTCAGGGAATGGGGGATTTCCACTGTTCACTGCTACAGGCCTAGGAGTTGTGCTGAGTACACATATAAAATTTTGTTGGTATAAAGCTACTATAACAGTCCTAGTGTAATGATGCGCACACGTGCGTATCATTATTTCATATTATTAATTTTGCTGGCAGTGACCAATTATTTGGGATTTTCTCATTTCGTTATTGTAGACAGACTTCAGGAGAATCTCGGTTTTAGCGGAAGGAATGTAACGATGCGCACACGTGCGTATCGTTATTTCATATTATCTATTTTGTGTGCGAGCATTGATTGTTGCGGCTTGCGGTTTGCGTACGCACTGTAACAATGGACTTGGATAAGAAACGCGTACTGCTGTTGTGTGTTTTTGGTTTGGGTTTTTGAATGGGTTTGCTGGATGCGGGAGAACGATTTTGGATGCTGGTTTGGTACGGTGCGCTGAGGGGGACGGCTCTGGAAGCAGCAGTTGTGGTTGAAGTGTGTGGTAGTGTTTGAAGTTCGTGGACCCGGGTCACTGAGGAATTTGTGATTAATTCATCCCCCCCCCCCCCCCCGTATAATTCTATTTGCTTATTGATTTAGTCTGCTGGCCATTCAGACATCTCATTCATATTTTAGTAATCATTCATCTTCTATACGAACTACGAGTTGTAGGGGGGGCAATGGGAAATTATCGGCAGTTCGAAATTACAATCGCCGGTTAACCATTCATCCAATGTGTGTGTACAAATTCTCTCGGCCGGTCCTTTCCTCGATCCTCCATATCCTTGGAAAGGTAGTTCGCTCTCCGCCGATGCAGTCCGGGTCGTACATCCTGTAACTTTACCGCCGTAATTTCCTGACTGCCCGAGGTTGACCCCGTAACTTTTAACACTAGCTGAGTTAGTTTGGGGCTTTTTGCTGGGGCCTGTAGCACTTATTAGGCTAATGTGTGACAATGTCCACGCCATCTCCAAGGTATGACAAGGTTGTCATTAACGGTCCAATTAATGTGAATAAACAATAAATTTGGATTGGTGAAGAACATATGCAGTGTATTCGTCGCCACAGATTTGCCGTCCGCAGCGATCAAGACGTTCCGACTTGCAACTTTTTTATACAGATTCCAGAAAAGAGAAAGACAGGAAGGGGCAGGGAACTTGCAATGGGCTGTAATTGGGCCAATACGGGTTTGCTCACCTTGGAGGAAATTGGGACAGGATGCCTAATCCCCAAAATTCACTAATGCGTTTGTAGTGGGAAGTGGGCAAAACTCCACTCCAGTAAATCAGTTCTGATTTTCCATAGGGTCTCATGGTGAACAGATGTTGATTTGTTGTGCAATTCGCTGTGCTAACACTATATACCTGTAATCAGAGATCTGTGGAATTAACCTCAAATGACCTCAAGTTTGGCAGGACCAAATGAGAGAACCTACAAGAAATCTGAAAATTTGAATGGCATAAATTATGCAAATTCAACCTCTATTGATCATCACTTTTGTCGGTATCAAATGTTGTGTACATCACCAAGTTCCATTGAAATTTGACAAGTGTTGCATTACAAAATTATGCCCTTTTGACCTCCAATGACCAGTTTTGTAGTCTCATATCACATACTTTTCCCGACCCCTCAAGTTTTCTCCAAGGTAAAATGTGTGCAAATTTGTTTGGGGGGCGATCGGAACAGAGAGCGAGAGACCTTATCGTGCTAATGCCTGACAGTTTCCAGCAGGATGGTGGTCGGGGAGACTGCAACCGCACAACCGAAACTGTAATATCCTATAAGGACTCTTCCGTGTTGCAGGATTAACTACTAACAGTTTAATCAGTACCATGAACAGGCCCATTCCAAGATGGAAAAAAACCTCAACAGGCAAAGTGGTCCTATTTAAGTTCCATTCCAGCCTTCATTTCATGTCCTCCTTTCCAGCCACGAAGCTACCCATGGTAATCTATTTCTGTATTGACTGATAAATGAACTACATAGGATACAAAATCCATTGACCCAAAAGTATTAGGTCACAATTCATAATTTTGTGGAATAGGTTCCCTGTGGCGAAACATACACATTTGTTGCGGCTGGCTTTTTCGAGAATCGCAATTGAATCATCATTTTTGGTGTTGCCTTTTTTTTTCCGAGAAAGAATGATTTGAGTGCGGCATTTTGCATGAGTTTGTTCTTGTAGATGGGTATAGAAACGATGGCATTCCATTTTCAATATCATTGATGCTCATTTTCTTGAATACAAGGCTGAATGGAACTTTATGAGCCATGAGCAGCTATGGCAAACTCACCATATCGTATGAGAGGTATTGAAGATGTAAACTAAAATAAGATTATAAGTAAATATTCACATTCCATCACTTTTCATCGTCATCCGTGTTGAAGCACTCCATGGACTGACCCCTGAACCTAGTGAATGTCATCCCTGTGGTACAACACAACAAAGTAAAACATGACACTTAGTTTATACCTAGCCTAGACCAGTGGTAGGAACTGAGCTGAAGTCAGACACTGTTTCTATGGAGGCATATGACATAACACACTCACGCAGAGGGTCCGCTGTTCTCTCAGGCCAAACACCCTCCCCTACCCCCTCTCCTTCCTCCTCCAAAAAACCCGAACAACCCACAAACAGTGTTTCTGATGTTTGAGCAGGGACTTATTGATATACGGTATAATCGTAATAATCGCCCCGGGAGGTACATTGCCAAAGAGGGGGGCGACTATTTGTGGGTAATTTTCTAAGGCAAACATAATTTTGCGGTAGAGTTTCAAACTTTCCTATACTACACTGTAGCTACTTCCCAAATACATACTATTTGTGTACAGCCTGTCAAAGACTTTTTCCATCTTACTGGTGAAATTGCTTCCTACCCTTCATTGGAATGTCCAAAAAGGGAGGGGGGTGGGGTTTTTACAGGGTGAGGCTTCTATTACCGATTATACGTATTCAACAAATATGAAACAATCAATGCATCATCAGTGCATCCTTGTCTTGAAGTGGTATCAAATTTGATACCTCCTATGAACAGAAATTTAAGATTGATTAACAGGAAGGGACTACAACCCCCGACAATATTTTCCTACGACATATAAGTTCTAATAATCCTGCATGATGTAGGAACGATAACAGAGTAATCCTATACAATGTCCAACAGTCCATCCAGCGCTTTCCGACCCTTTCTAGGGTGTGGGTAGCGCGGAGAGATCGCGGGTGACGTTTGGGCACCCCGAGCACTTCTGTGATCATTTTCCTGGAGGTTGAGTGTAAGTGGGGAAAACTCTTTTACAAATAATTAGGAGGCCCAGGATGCATCTGTCCAATATTTTGCATTAAAATTAGTACCAGATCTATAGGCAACGTGCAAACTAATTTTATAGGCACACTTTGCGTAGCCGTCAATGAAGCAACCAGACAAACAAGATATTTCACTCATTCGTGGTGTGCTCTCACAAAATTGAGGGTAACGCCAAGGCATCCTAGGCTGTACTTTCCTGAACATTGAGCCTATTTGAAGATAATGACTCCTGTCAACTGCTGAACGGCAGTCCTCGATTTTGTTTGTGTAACATGTCCACCCTTCATGGCGCAATTGACACAGCCAAGTGGGGGTGTTTTCCCTATCAGTGTGGTAGTGCTTGGCCTTCGTCAGTGAATTGAGCATTATCAGATGTTCTCATTGAGACGTCTAGGCCGTTTAAAAAAAAAAAAAAATCTGAAATTAAGTTGATACGGGCTGATGGTGGTGGCACACTGCAGAATTCTGGTGAGTGTTTGGTACTAGCAGCAGGTAATCGTAATATCACGTCTCAACACAAGCTAATCAGATTACATCCTAGTATTCTGGAGTGAATTGCTGTGAGTCTGCTGGTGTATCTCTGACTCTTCCCTTGTCATGGTGTGGACTGGTCCCCGATGTTACACAGATAGTACAGGACTGCGTGGTCTCATTCGGGAGTCAGGGTTTCTGACCTGGACTCTGCCTGATATGCCGCATTCCTTGCCTTGTCCGTGAATTATCTGGTTGATGCCCTTGGGACATTTGTCCAGTGGCAAATCCATGATCCATCAGCTGTCATGGGCGAAAACGTGGAAGTACCAAGTCATTCGTTCAACTCGGCAGTGTCATTAGTAACTTGCTTCACACAAGCCTATATGGCATTAGTCATTGTAGTGGTGTGGGGAATCACTATATAGAGAAAAGTCCAACTCTCTGCTTCTGATGTAGTGTGCTTTCCTCTTGCATATTCTAGTGAGGGTGCAGGAGAGGCAAATGGATACCTTCTTGACTACCTCACCTTGCTGCAATCCTTGTTAACCATTGACAGGATCCAATGCCAGATTTCTCGGGGAGGGGGGATAGGTTCCCCCAAGGTTAGCTCCTGATTTTGCAATCACAACTGGCTTCACTGGTATATGATATTTAATTCTACACGTTCCGGAGCCAAGTAAGGCTAATCAACGAACCCTGGCCGTATTGATCATGATGATATCGGGTAGGTGTGACCGATTCCTTTGTGATCTGGGATCCGCCATTTTACAATCCCATCCACAAGACCCAACCACTTTTCTTTTTCGAATCTGGAGGAGGCCAGAAGTTTTCAATGTGACTGCTCATGTCTGACCAATGAGACCTCCTCACAAAATCCCAACAACCCCTCAACCCCAGAAAAGTCCTCTGCATACAGCGGGAACCACCAATTGAAGACCAAACCTCACGAGTGGGATTCCAACACGGAATGTTCGCTTGCAATGCCACTGATACAATCTGTCCTCTTCAGCCCTGAGATACTACTCTGCTCTGAGAAATACTGATCGCCACACACTGATATCACTATGTCATATGGCGCACCTCCCTACGGAAGATCCTGCCCACCGTGTCTTGTTGAATAGGGATCCAAGTGGTACGTGCTGACCACCTGGCTGCCATGATCCCCCCATAGCTCATGGTTGGCGCAGCTTCGCTGGTACTCCAGGAGTTGAGGGGGGGGGGATTGGTCAGGCCTGCCGGACTTGCTGGGAACAGTCTGGGTATTTGGGTGCGGGTGGATGCGGCTAGGTTTAGGTGCCTTCCTATGCATTCTCGGCTGAGTGGAGAATGACTGTACAGTTTGACATTGAAGAAACAGTGTGCAGAACAATACTTCAAATTCCCTGACAAATATTACACATTCTACAGCCCAAAACTTACAGATTTCCCCCCATAAAAATATAAACGATAACATATTGAAACATATGACTGAATTGATTATGTTACATTTTCAGAGAGTGGTGACAGCTGAAATCAGCCACTAGGTATCTACGGGAAATTCTTGTCTATGCCCCAGAACTGCTGTGAGCATTGCCCACTGGCAACCTGGAACGATTATTGCTGCAGGAATTGTCAGTAAATTTTAGGGTGGTTGAAAGTGGGGCCATATGAAAGATGTCATTGTGATGGTTTGTTGGGTAATGGAGGAATAAAATTAGGGATGACATCAAGTCCGGATGAGGAAAAGTCGAGCCTGCATCTACGCGCTGTAGTATGCCAGGCCTCGACAGGAAAATGATGAACGCTGAATTGAGGTTCGATGCCTGTAAAGAACTTTGAGGGATGGACGTAGGCCAGAACACTGAGAAATAACCAGTGATCGCATTTTTTCACTATGTACAAACTTCAACTAATGCCTTTTGGAGAACTGGCTGAGTATGGATTTCCTCACCACAAAAAAGAAATTGAGGCAGACACTATTGATCACTTTTACCTCACTCATTATTACGGCTATCACAGTAGAATTTGAATGGTGTCTTGAAAGTTGTCAGTTCGTTTTATTGTAGGACACAATCAAATTACATTACAAATTCCAGGTGGCAGATATGTAACGGTGACCCCGAGAGATGAAATTAGAAAGAAAAAACTCGAAAAAAAGGAATTGGTCCATGGTTAAACAAAGGAAAGGTTCTTTCCTGAACCAATGGCTCATTATCGATTTAACGGCAGGACTTAGTACCAAAATACAATAATAGAGGAAATCCTGACAAGAAACTATTGGTTTTCGACCGGCTCCGATTACCCCGGCTTACGAGCTGCTTTTCCTGAAAAAAGGACAAGCCCCGTAAAATAACAGCCACTATTGGAACAGAGTCAAGATTATATGTTCTTATTGTAAGCGAAAAATTTGGCAACTGCAGTGGTAGCTAACTTGACATTGTGCTGCTTATGTAGGGTGACTGAATAGAAGTATGAGTATTCTAGTAGAACCATATACTGCAGCTGGTAGCAGTGACATGCGGCCTGTAGAGGCGACGAAATAATGTGAATAAGTCTTTCTACTAGAGGGACGCCTGCCAGCCTGTAGCCAAAGTGTGTGCTGTTATGTAGAGAGAAATAAGGTGAATAAGTATTCAATAGAGGGAAGCCTGGCAGCCGTGGCAGGGACATGCGGCCATGTAGAGCGAGAAATAAGTGAATAAGTAATCTAATAGAGGGAGCCTGCAGGTGTAGCAGTGTGCTGCTATGAGAGATAATAATGTGAATGAGTATTCTAATAGAGGGAGCCTGAAAGCTGTAGCCAGAGACAATGCTGCCATGATAGAGTGAGAATAATGTGAATAGGTACTCTAATAGAGGGAGCCTGCAGCTGTAGCAGTGTGGTGCCATGTAGCAAGGAATAATGTGAATAGGTACTCTAATAGAGTGAGCCTGCAGCTGTAGCAGTGTGCTGCCATGTAGCAAGAATAATGTGAATAGGTACTCTAATAGAGGGAGCCTGCCAGCTGTAGCAGTGTGCTGCTATGTAAGAGAGAAATAATGTGAATAAGTTTTCTAATAGAGGGAGCCTGTAGCTATAGCAGTGTGCTGCTATGTAGAGAGAAATAATGTGAATGAGTATTCTAATAGAGGGAGCCGGCAGCTGTAGCAGTGACATGTTGCCATGTAGAGCGAGAAATAATGTGAATAAGTATTCTAATAGAGGGAGCCTGCAGGTGTAGCAGTGTGCTGCTATGTAGAGAGAAATAATGTGAATGAGTATTCTAATAGAGGGAGCCTGCAGCTGTAGCAGTGTGCTGCTATGTAGAGAGAAATAATGTGAATAAGTATTCTAATAGAGGGAGCCTGCAGCTTGTAGCAGTGTGCTGCTATGTAGAGAGAAATAATGTGAATAAGTTTTCTAATAGAGGGAGCGTGCAGCTGTAGCAGTGTGCTGCCAGTAGCAAGGAATAATGTGAAGAGGTACTCTAATAGAGTGAGCCTGCAGCTGTAGCAGTGTGCTGCCATGTAGCAAGGAATAATGTGAATAGGTACTCTAATAGAGTGAGCCTGCAGCTGTAGCAGTGTGCTGCCATGTAGCAAGGAATAATGTGAATAGGTACTCTAATAGAGGGAGCGTGCAGCTGTAGCAGTGTGCTGCCAGGTAGCAAGGAATAATGTGAATAGGTACTCTAATAGAGGGAGCCTGCAGCTGTAGCAGTGTGCTGCCATGTAGCAAGGAATAATGTGAATAAGTATCCTAATGGAGGGAGCCTGCAGCTGTAGCAGTGTGCTGCCATGTAGCAAGGAATAATGTGAATAGGTACTCTAATAGAGGGAGCCGCAGCTGTAGCAGTGTGCTGCAATGTAGCAAGGAATAATGTGAATAAGTATTCTAATGGAGGGAGCCTGCAGCAGAATGAGAATAAGTATCCTAATGGAGGGAGCCTGCAGCTGTAGCAGTGTGCTGCCATGTAGCAAGGAATAATGTGAATAGGTACTCTAATAGAGGGGGCCTGCAGCTGTAGCAGTGTGCTGCCATGTAGCAAGGAATAATGTGAATAAGTATTCTAATAGAGGGAGCCGGCAGCTGTAGCAGTGTGCTGCATGTAGCAAGGAATATGTGAATCAGGGGTTGGCGTAATCCATAAAATGATTGAAGGGATTTCCCTCATAAGGATTGTAAAAAGAGGGATTTTGAATTTTTAGGAGGGAACCCTCCTCTCAGGTTTTGTCAAAAAGAGGGAATTCAAATTTTTTGGAGGGATCATACAGTTGGTGACAAATCAAGAAAACAGGCGGACTCAGGACTGTT
>JAODTK010005120.1:0-10606 GCA_026419785.1 Sclerodactyla briareus | reverse complement strand
AATGCGTTCTGTATAGGGTTGGTTGATGAGTACTCATGATCAGGGGTAAATCTGTATTTGTAGACTAGTCTGGGACCAACTGTCATCAGGGCGTCTTAAGAAGATATACAAAGTGGGGCAGCCGACAATGAATTGGACTTCAAGGTTCAAAGATTGTTATTGCGGGCACGCAAGTATGTGTGCGTATCCGTGTATGTGCGTGTGTGTGTGTGCGTGTACACGTGTGTGTGTGTGTGTGACACATTTTGTCCGGACGATTTAAAAAATTTTTCTGAAAGAACGCTAAGCGTGTATCCAAGTTCATATTCAGCTTGGTAGGTTCGTCATGTGGTGGAGATGGATTCCCCCTTTTCTGTTGCCAGTCAAGGTCACCAAAGGTCAACGAGGAAGCCACCGGGAAAGGAGTCATGCCCCCAACCTGCGTTGTCAGAAAGAGGGGAGGTCATGAACCCAGGACGGTTAGAAAGTCCTCTGTACATAATGGGTTTTCTACTGTGAATTCTATAGTGGATCATTGATAAATCCATTGGTTGACCCCACACGACTCTCGTATGTACTGTACAGTCCATAATTTGCATAATTCACCCAAAAATTTAAAGTTGTCCTATGTGAACACGATTTTGCCAGAGGGGGACATTTTGAGGGAAACGGAGGTCAAATTTTGCATTACTTTCTGTGATTTTCCAAAACTGTCAGAAATTGAATAAGGACTGGGGGGAAGGGGGGGGGGGGGGCGGTAAAAAAAGGGGGGGGGGGGTCATTTTGTTCTCCACAAGTAGTAGAAGGGAAGGGAAGGACAGAGAAGCGAGAGAAAGGAATATCTTTGAAATGCCAAGTGGTGGCGAATATATAGACACGGGAATCTGGGTAAACTGACAATATCTAATAGGGGGTGTAATACCAAGTTTTCTGCGTTTGGCCCTCGTAGTAGCCACTAGCCTGTAAGCTATGACAAGGAATCGCAACACAGTTTTGTGTCTTTTCTTTTCGAAATGGACCCATATTCCACGCCACACCAGAAGAACATAGTTCTTGTACCCATAGGGGACGCTATACACACTCATTTAAGCCCTGATTTGGAAAATTGATAGGTGCTATGTGCCAGGGTCAGACCTCTGGTCCCAGATGACCTTCAAAATCATACAAAACCAATTGTTTATTGTACTCATCAGGTATTAAGTATGAGGTTTTTAGTAGAATCAGGGCTATCCTGAGGTAAAAAGTAATTAAGAGAGTATGTCTGGAAAGGGTCAAATCCATTCAGGTGTTTCACTACTAAATCCAAAATGTAGCATTATCTTCAGCATTTTCTGGTTGTGCTTCTTTCAAACAAAATATGCGAGAAATACCAATTTTCCGGCCATATGGGAAAAGACTCTTAGACAAACATTCGGTTTTTGTGATCAACATATTGAACCTCACATGCCCTGGCGCTCACTTCTGACTCGGCACCCCTACTAAGGAAGCTCTTGGGCTTACGCCATGGATAGTCATTTCAGCATTCATTTGTTGCTTAAGTTTCCGAGTTATCTCTATAGCGAAGATATCGGCACCTTCTCCCGGAGGGTTCGCGGAATATTCGCTGCCGTTCAAGTGCGTCGATCATTGCATGAAGATTATTCGGGGGGAGATAGAAGAATAAGAGAAGTCGTGCGGCGTTCTGCATAAATTATTGGTGGGACATCTGAGTGGTCTAGGAATGCGGAGCGCCATATTGGTTCGGCGTGTTTAAACAATACGTTTAATGGAACGCCTAGATGGCCAGTATGGCAGTGAGCAAAAATCCGGGAATTGACGATAAACTTCGAAAATATATATATAGATATTTAAAAACGTTCTTGTAGGAACTGTTCCTTGTTCATTCCTTACCATCCTGGATAGCGTACAAGGAGATTTCCCTCCTACAGGCCCCCAGAAAGCATGAATTAACAAACGCTTACCAGGCCTTATGGCACGAAACAACATCCCTAAAAAATTGATTAATGAATTCGAGATTGTATTCCTTATAGAAGCTCCGTGAAGGAATCGAACGATGTTAACGCTTCACAAAGTCACAATTTGCGCCGGCATATTGGTTGACGCATAGCATACAATAATTTATTCCGTCTCGCAGAGATCCCCCACATCGCAGGAGCGGCACTTTTCATGGGGCATTATGGCAATGAACAACATGCCTAAAATGACAATAAATTTCCGTTTATAAAAAAAAAAAAAATGTGCTGAGAGAAACACGACACACAGCAGCCCAGAATGGACAAGAAGAAAGAAAGAAAGAAAAACGTCACTCCGGGCCGTAGGCATTTAAGCAACAGGCCCGAAAATTATAGAATATTCCCGAAATACATGATATCTCAAGGAACATTCTTGAAGGAACTGGTCGATGTTTATCCTTAAAATTCGGGCCTCTGTCGGTTGGTGCCGTTAGCGTACAAGATTTCGTTGTCTCGGCCCTACAATCCAATGCACGAAGACACTTCCCGGGCTGTGCAGCAGTAAGCAACATCCCTTAAAATGGACAATGAATTTCAGAAATTTATGTTTCAAGAAAAATTTTGAAGGAAATTATCGATGTTTACGCCTGACAACTCATGCTGCCATCAGTTGACGCCTCTTTGAGCGTCGTAAAAACTCTTCGTAATACAGACCCCAGACTGCAGGGATCGGCACTTCCCGGGCCTTACGTTACAGCAGTAAGCAACATCACTGAAATTGACGCTAAATTTGCGGAAACTTCCGCTGCCTCATACATTGCCCTCCCAATTGGGTTAGCAGTTGCCCGCCTCTTGAAAAAAGTGTGCATTTTCGCGCTGGGCCTTTGACTACAACAAATCGAGCCAAACAGCAAGAAATTCTACATTTATCGACTTGATTCCGTTTCGAAAATTTTGGTCTAAAATTTTCATGTTTCAGAATCGTTTTTCCACGCCTTAGTGCCAAATTACGTCAATCACGTAAACTCCATACGGGTGGGCACGATCCCTGCGGTTATTTTTCGTTGCAATTCGTACGTTTTTATAAAGAAGCAGCACGTAAGACCTGGGCAGCGGCAAAGCCAGTCCGTTATAAACGATAAGGAATAGAAGTGGACTAAACTCAAGTCATCGTATGTACAATGTTAGGGAAATGGATGGTCAGCATGGTAGTGGCAACACGGACTCGTGTCTCAAACCAAATTCTTCTTGTGGCCTTCCAGTTCCCTGTATGTGCACCGCAACTCGTATAGATGACACGAATGGAGAAGCATATCTGCCAAGGTCTTAAAAGTTATTGTGCATGGGCCTACTGTATTATACATGTAACGGAAAAAGAATGCCAGCGCGCGCAGCGCGAACATTTTGGACAATTTTGCCTCCACAACATACAATTCAAGCAATCTGATTAGAAATATGTGTTATAGGCCTCTGTGTCATGGCCACGTACTTTACCTTGATTCTAGGATTTTTTTTTTTTTCACCAGTCCGAATATGGGGGGGGGGGGGATGTTATGTCCCGCCTACCAAAAATGATTGGGGGACTTTCCAGTCCCCCTCTCGTGATCCCGCCAAATTTAGATGTCATATTACAGGCTCGTATTGCACGACGCGTGGACTTTTTTTTATTATTAGGACAGGATCATCTATAGTCAGGACCCATTCAAATCGCCGTGGTTTTCCATATCAAGGTTTTTGTGACCTGTTCGGCAGGAGAGCAGAGCATTCAGCACTATAAAAAATCTTGTAGAATTTGTACAATAAAATTATTGGCCAGCCAGTTTTTCAGTAAACTACTGTGAAATTTTTATAGTAAGATGCTATTATTGTAGTTTAATTTACGGTAAAATTAAATTACTGGCAACGCTGCTGCCAGTAATTACTGTCAATTCACAGAAATGTATACGTGAATGGCCCACACTAGAATTGAAGAGGTAATTTTAACAAAGACTTGAATGCATTTTATAATTGTATAAATAATATATAATAAATTATTCCCCGAGGACTAACTCAGTAACATCAATGCTGATGGATTCCTGTTTTGTGTATAAAACTGCCACGATATCCAGGCATTTTTTTGAAGGAAAAAGTTTCCAATGCCCCGACCTCCATTTCAATGTCCGCTCTCGAATATTCCAGAGCAGTTTCCACTCCTTCATGAACACGGATCTATTAAGCCCGTAGATCATTCCTTCCATAACAGAGTCATCGGCCTTGAAAGATACCATGCGTTGAGTAAAAATCATGGATTCAGTTATAAGGCCTATGTTAGTCTCATTGTTTCAATGGTTTCAACATAATCGGGTACTGATTTTTTTTTTTTTTTTTTGGAGAGCCTCACCAAACTAGTCATCCGGTCCCACTAAACCACTGCGTCAATTGTAAGTTATACCGTATAATCAGACGTAAAACTAGAACCTACAATTTCGGGCACCACAATAGTGTTCTTCGCTACGCACTGCTTTCTCGCAACGTTTCAGTGATACTCGTGTACGGGCCTAACCAAACCTCAACCCCCTCGGCCACGGCGAGAAAATTGCCTGGTTACTGTATTCCTAATATCGTCAGCGAGCTAGGGAAGCGTTTTGGGGTTAATAATTTTGACCTGCCAGAATATAACGTGCAGAGCATGACTAGCCAGTCACCGGGATATGGCCGGGATTCCTTCCGTCGGTGCACCGTAAGCGCGGTGGCAGCATCCACGTGAGGCTGAGTGAAGCCGAAATCACGGCGAACTTATATATCCCCGGCACTGGTAGTGGTCCAGGGTGTATTAATGGTTTTGTGCTGCACCGTCGTCTCCGCCGTCGCCACTGCCGCCGCGGCCGCGTTCCTCGTTAGCGCCCTATCTCTTCAACCGCATTGTCCGATTTACTCGAAACCTGGCACCCATGTTTGTCATGAAAATCCGACATTCGAAGTGGACATCGCCACACAGCTCTGGCGGCGGCCATCTTAGGATTTTCGACAGAACGCATTTTATTCTCGTTAGCGCTGTAGCTCTCCAACGCCATTGTCCGATCACTTGAAAACTGGCACCTGTTCCTTCATGTAAAATCTCGAACAAATTGAAAGTGGGCTTGGCCACACCCCTCCAACGGCGTCCATCTTGAATTTTTCGGGAACGAACGACCTTTTCAGCTATGCTCGTTTCTGAACATGGCGATCGTTTTTGGGGACCAACTTTAAATTTTCGCCCCCATTTACCCACATGGCATCCATTTTGGATTTTCTCGGCAAAATAACCTTCATTCCTAAATCATCCGATTGCCCTCTAAATCTTGGTGTACAGGTCCGCCTTGAATAAATCTTAGACGATTTCGAAGGTGGGAGTGGCCACACCCCTCAACGGGGCCCATCTTGGATTTGTTGATGAACTACTTTTTTTCGCAGTGTGGTAAATAACTTTTTCATCCTGCCCTCTGGTAGTCGTTCATTTTGGACGCTTGCCGCAATCTGTGTCCCAGAACTTCTGTCCTTTCCAAATTCCATCCGCTGGTCAAACCTGAATGGCTCTTTGGCTAGTGATGCCACCTCTAAAGCTAATACTTTTGGCGAGCTATTCTCTTCTAATTTCCACTATGAACACAGATCTCATCTTCCCCTCCTCCTCCATCTTTTGCCAGTTTTGGTGAACGATCTTGGATGTTGTTTCAACCTACTCGCATGGTCCCGCGCCAACACTCAATAGTTTAGACATTAAGAAAGCATCTGGTCCGCTGGGCATTCCTCCTATGTCCTCCTGAAGTTGGCCCCCGAACTTTCGGCCTATCCGTATCAAGCTTTAAACTTACACCAAAACCACCGCCTTTGTTATTCTAGGGGATGCTACCTTCTGTTTGGAAACATTCTCATGTCTGCCCAGTCCTAAAAAGGGGTGACAAATCCAACCCCTCCACTTACTGACCGATTGCCATCACATCGGTCCTCTCCAAATTTATGGAAACTATAGACACACGCATGTTTTGAACTTGTCTTGAGTTTCACTCTCTCATCAGTGCCCCCCAGTAATGGTTCCCCCGTCCTCCGGCCTGGCCGATCTACTGGGGGACTACTATTTTTTGTCACCAATCATGGGCCCCAGCCATTGCGTTTTTTCGGTGAACGTAGGGCTATTTCCTTGATAATCTCTAAGAAGAAAGAAGGGCCTTTGACCGTGTTTGGCACGCCGGACTCCTTGCAAATTAAACTACTTCATTTGGTTTCATCCACCCCCCTTCTGAACCTCTTTGGCTGCCAGTTTTTCTTAACCGTCGCTCAATCTCTGTTAGGGTTGATGGTGCCTTCCTCCGATACCTTCCGTATCAATGCCTGGTGTTGTCCTCAAGGTTGTGTTTTCCTTTCTCCTCCACTCTTTCTCGTTTTTATCATTGATCTTCTTAGCTCTACCTCCTCATGTATTCACTCATTTGCTGATGTTTCTACCTTCACCACCACTCTCTGTGGCTTTCCGCCTTTCCCGCCCCCGGAGCGGAACGATTTACTACAACAAACCGTTCCCTAGTGTGCAATCAGCTGAAACATGATCTTCCGATCTATTCTATTTTGAACTGGGGCACTCTAATCTGGTTACCTTCAACCAATCTAAACGCAGAACTTGCTGATTTCTGGTCGGCGTGTTTCATGATGCACCAGCTATTTTCTTGGCTGAGGACCAGATCCTCCCTCAGTCCTACTTCTCTTAATATCCTTGGTAAATGGAAATCAGCAAAACCTGTCCTGAACTCCATATCAAGTCATCGCTACTATGCGTCAGAAAGTTTGGCTTCTTATTCCGCAAGAAATCTTCACCCCACCACAGCAACTCTACTTAACTACTTCTTCTTCTGCTTTACAAAGCCCAAATTCGTTTCCTAATGGAATATGGTTTGCCCATATTTGGGGGGCTTCCGCCATCCTCTCTCAGTGTCCTTGATCGGATCCATAGAAGGGCCATCTGTCTGTCTCACACGATGATCATCTGATCCTCTCACTTGAATCTCATCCCATCGCAGATCTGCATCTTCTCTCTGCCTCCTTTACCGTTACTTTTTATGGTCAATGCTCTTCTTAGCTTGGGGTGCTGTTCCTCCTTACGTCGAGTTTACTCGCCCATACTCCTCTTCTTCTTCTTCAGCCAACCCTTTTCGGGTTCATCTTCCACGTCCATCGCACACCTGAAACCTTGCTCGCTCATTTTTTTCCTCGCACTTCGCGTGCCTGGAATAGGCTTTCCTCTGATGTATTTCCTCCTGTTTTTTACCTCCAGCGGTTAGAGTAAATCAACAAGCTGGATCTCTCCTCTTTCTTCTAGTTCCTTGTGCTTGGGGGTTGCCTTTTTATTTAGGCGATTATGGGTTTGCCCTTCCTCATGTCACTTTGTTTGAAAAAAAAAAAAAAAATCGGACCATGGGATCATTGGGACAAAGTTAATTTTTTTTTCGCACCCATTAGACCCACATGGGGCGGCCATTTTGAATTTTTTTTCCTTATTTTCCGCAAAAATAACAACCGCTTATGCATATATATAATATATTAACAAAATATAATCAATATAATTAATTTATATATAAATCCGTTGCTTGGGAACGCGGTAGGACAGTTCCCGCCCATGAGAAATCTCTGGCGATTTTTCCCGAAATGGGCATGGCCACACACACCCCTCCAACGGCGGCTATTTGCGACGAACTTAAACTGTTGCCCGTGGGTTTGTTCTTATATAATAATTCAATTTTCATGCTTGTATTCTTCGAATCTTGCTGAACAAATAATTTTGAGGTTCGCCCTCTGATGACCTTCGAATTAACTTGACCTAATGTCAAAAACACAAAATAGGTTCACCTTCTGTTTACTCACGTACCTAAATTGAACGTGAAAGGTGATTTTGCGATTGTTACTGACAATGCTTTTTTGGATTGTGCCCCTCTCGTGATTCAAAATGAACCTTGAAACTAACGCCAGAACATTGAACAATTGTTTCATCCAGACTCTAGTTCATTTCTAGTCCCCTTCCTTTTTAAACGCAGACAAAGGTAGGAAGACATCTGTCAATAAGAACCCCCGGCATAATATGTAGAACTGTGATGAATACCCCCTACACTAAGCAAGGTGATGCTCTTGGAACACTGTTAGTTGGCGAGTCAAATTTGTTTGGGCCTTACGCGCCATAGACCAATACGAAGATCCGGGTCATTATTGGGAATTTAGGTTGAAAAAAAGTGCTACTGGGTCCGTCCCTGCAATGGGTCAAAGAACGTAAGCAGTCTTCGAGTCTTCGTTTTACCCACCAGCCCCCTCAGGTCATTAGTGACCGGCTCCGTTTTGAACCTTAGTCAGTAGACGCCTCGGACCAATTGGAGTGGGAATCACGGGGTCTCTGGTTTGCGGTTGTACTATTGGACACGGAAAACCAAGCTTTGCGTGTTCGGCTTGTGTGCTGACATCTTCTTGCCGTATTCTAAATCGCAATCCTTGGTTTCCTTGGCAACATCGTGTATCCAATGCCATGGTTTCTGGGGAGGCGGAGATAGTGAATTTTGGCTAACTGATACGCGACCGTCGACATTGGCTTTGACATTTGAACTCTCCTCACGGCTTACATCCAGCCCCACGCGTTCATGCGGAACATGATCCAGCGGGCCCTGGCTGACCCGCCGTAGCTCATGGTTTGGCGCAACTTTGCGGGTACCTCAGGAAGTTTGGGGTGAGCCCGGCCCGGGGCCTTGCGCTTGCTCGTAGGGGGCATGCGATTTAGGTGCCTTCAGGCATGTGCTCCCATTTGAGTGAGTGAGTGGAGTAGTGTAGTGAGGGTGGGGCTAGTATATTAACAATCCCTCCACCGCCTCCCATTCATTCTTCCACTCTTAAGAATTTTTCAAAAGAATCCCATTGCGTTGGCCAACTTTAAACTTCCCCTCGTCGCCACTGGCAACGCAACTGATATAAATATATGCTCACGGATGGACTTGGTTTTAACCAACATTGAAGGGGTTACAATCAGTGATAAAAATGAAACTAATTCAAAATTCACAGTCCCGATATAACCTTCCCCTAGGAAATATGAGTTGTTGTCCTGCATCAAATGCCATGAAAAAATAGTATGACATTACAACTGACAGAATGAGGAAGTAAAGCAGGACGGTGCCGATCGCTACTTGACATTACTAACAGTTGGCAGGAATACCTCGAAAGCAAAGTTTGAACTTTGGCTCGAGAAAACGTAAAAAAACAGTTTCCTTTTAGCCAGGAAATGATGGTTACTGATTGACTGTCCCCGTAAATGTTTTTATATACGGTGAAGAGTTTTTCTATGATCAAAGTTCAACTTATATGGATGGTTGCAGGGGAATGCTGAACAATCTTGAGCAGGCGCCGAGATTTTTGTTGATTTAGGGTTATATGACGCTTGACTGTTATGAATCTAACAATGGGTCGGGGAAACGGCTTGGTAGCTTGCGAGAGCACTTCCCGTGGCGAACCCACTGCAATGTTTTTCGCCATTTCCATTTAATTGTTTGTTCACATTTCAACTGGCATATGTCATAACCATGGATGACTTGGAACACATATCTACACATTGCTATATTTGCTATCAGTAACTCATTCCTAATCCGTGGCAGTCAAGTGGGAACCTTCCCACAAAATGAATATCTGACTGACATCGTTGCACTCATGGTTGTAGTTTTAACCACTCACCCACAAGTTACCATTAAACCACCTTTATGTGTGGGGGGGGCAAGCCCCCATTGGCCAATGAAAGCCCCCTGTGCCCACACATTTCCAGGTCACCAATGAGAACTTGGACCGAGATGTAATGTTAACAAATCCTGCGAGGCAGGACCTAATGTAAACTAGGGCGAGATGTGATGAAAGACAATTCAGATCTTCCCCTGGACATTCTGAGTACAGATAGGTAAACACTGCTTCACAGAGGAAGGGGTAAGTAAACAAACTTGTCTGGAAGTCAGAGAGCTCAAATTCAAGTTAGAAATTGGGGTAATCATTGGATTAATTGAAATCTAAAAACACTATGCGAAAATAAATGTAACTGAGCTAGCAGTAGCAAGCTCCATCCCCCTACCAAGGTTCAACCTAATCGCAGGTACGGTTTAGACGTTATGAGAGAACGTGACGAACAGAAGGGACGAACTAACGAACGAACGAACGACGGACGGCGAGACATGAATGACTGTAGAGCTGCCTCTCCCACAGCTAAAAGTTACCAGCCATAGCCCCACAACCGGCTCATAGTTGCTGTTACCCCCTACCCTCGACGACCTATGTTTTACGACCTGGTGATAATGTTAAGGTACGGTCCCGTCCTGTCGGTTGTGAGACTCCCGGTCAAATTGGTCGACGATCCTTCTCTGCCTATGCTTGTTTGCACAAACCCTTTGGAATTCCTCACGCATATCCAGACTGCACCAAAACATTAACATTTTCAGAGCAGCGTGAAACTTTTTTTCGATGCCTTTTTTTCCTGTATCACTAGCGCCACTGATCATGGTTTCCCCTGTGATATCGGCGCTATATAAATGTGTATTTATTATTAGTATTTAAACATACACCAAACATTGACAAAGTAATACTTTTTTTTCGTATTTTTTTTCTCGAAATATTGCCCTCATTCTACATCGAAGATCCTGTCCACTCAGTAG
>JAODTK010005117.1:0-16665 GCA_026419785.1 Sclerodactyla briareus | reverse complement strand
GAGACGCTCATCGCAGCCCTCGACCGATGAGCTGCGAGTCACTTCTGCCGTGCCGTAAGCCCGCTCTATCTGATACGCGTGTCGGCTCGGCGCGGCCTCCAGAGCCGGGATGGGTGGTCGGCTGCGCTGGCAGACGGCGCAACTGTGCACGGACCGGCCGGTCTCCAGGCTGGGCCTGGCTTCCAAGGCCATGGCAGATCGCATACAATACCCACCCACTGTTCTGTGCCGAGCCGCGACGTTCGCCCTCTAGGGGTCGGCCCTATCGGGCCGTGAGGCCGGTTACAACAAGCAACGGACCGGCTCTGCCATCGTGGAATGGCTTCATCGAGCCGATGGCTGACACTACGGGCCATGGGCTGACGCTACGGCCATGGGCTGCCTGTACCGAGACATGGGCTGGGCCCTCAGAGCCACGGGCTGGATTCTTCGAGGCCCCGGGTTGGCTCTCCCTGGCTCTCGGAGGGCCGCGCGGGCGGCGACTAACGAGCCGCGGGTCGGGCCTATAGAGCCGTGGCGTCGGCTTCCGGGTCGTTTCCCGAGCCCTGGACTGGCCGCAGCCGGACCGCTCCACGGAGCCATGGACCGGCTCTGGCCGAGGGGGGGCCGTGGGGACGGCTCTCTGGGCTCCTCCCGAGCGGGGCCCCCGGGCCGAGCCCCGTTCGGGCGCGCGCATGTCGACCCGCAGATGGGGCACGGAGCGCCGACGTGACGGCCGGGATGTTTCCCCCTGGGTGGCAGACGAGAACGAACTCAATTGGAGCCGCGAGCCGGCTTACCGAGCCAGGGTGACGCTCACCCGGCTCTCCGGAGCCGGGCGTCTTACGAGCCGTTGGGTGGCTCTCTGGGCTCCCCCGAGGCGCCTAGGCCTCCGGCCCAGTGGCCTCCATGGCCTCCGTGGGCATCCCTGTATCCATGGCCGATGGGCAGTGGGTCTGGCTATCTGGGCTCCCCTGAGCCAGGGCCACGCCAGCAGACCCAGGCCCGAGCCGTCGCCCAGCTCCACCGACGGCCGGACAACTGCGGCGGCTGGGATGTCGCGCGCCGAAGAAGGGGCCCGAGCACACGTTTGCGACACGGGATATCCCCATGGAGGCCAGGAGCTCTGCGGGAGCCACACCGAAGGCCGAATGCGGTCCCTCGGGGCTCGAGGCTCATCCGCGGCGCCTGGACTAGGCTTGCGGCTCTTTAGCTCTTCCTGGAGGTGTGGTCACTGTCCGGACGTCGCTCTTGGGCTGATAGATCCCGCCTCGTCTTCCGGGGCCGATGACCTGAAGACGCCGTTTGTTGGTGAGTGGCGGACGGCATTGCGCGAGTCACAAATGTCAGATCCCGTCCTGTGGTAACCTGTTGAAGTACCGGCGAGCCTTGTGACCGGTATCCGTGGTGATTATCAAGTCATGGGGGCCGTGGGAATGTATGTATGCGGCCCATTAGCCCCACCGGGCAACACCAGGTAAAGGGAACCATCTAAGCTTACCGCGGTGGTAAATTGCACGGTACTTAACGAGGGGGACCACCGGACCTCCGGTTATCAAAGGATCAGCTAATGTCCCTAACGACCGCTAGGAATTAACTACTGTTCTACTGAGCCACCGGGACATTCGGTATCCAAGGCTCGGTGGATGCATGACGACCACAGAAACATGAGCTGTCTGATTTGTTGGGAGAATTGGAGAGTTAGTGAATCAAATACGAAAAAACCTCCACGGCCCCAAAAAATCTTGTACATACACAAGATTTTGGGAAAGCTTCCTCCGTTAGGAACCAAGAAACATACGAGGAGGACACAGCGACCAATAATTTCGGGCCGCGAGCACCCAGAGACCGGGAACGCTTCCAATTCCCCCGAGTGGAGGAGCTTTCGACGGAATGTCTCTCTCGCCGCGACGGCTACCTGCTGCGAGGCCAAAAACGAGACAGGCGGCCCTAGAATCCCCATAACACCCGGGGGAAAAGGGAGGGGGATCGGGAAACCCAAGGGCAAAGAGGAGCCCCAAGGGGGGCAAGCGTGGTGGGACAGGGAGGGGACGGGGAGAGGGGTAGGGCGTAGGGAAGAACCCGAAAGGACGAGAAGCGGCGCGGTAAAGGCGCTAGGCCGGTACTGCGGAGTGTTAGGCGATGTAGTACGCCAAAAACACTACAGCGCGTAGCGCGGTAAGAAGCTAGGCTAAAGCTCGCGCAGAAACGGCGGTAGTAGAGTAGAGAGAGCATAAAAACCTTTCAAAACTCACGTAAGTGAAGAGATATCTGAACGAAAGGTGACGAAAATGCTGACAATTCCAGCGGAACGTAAGAAGGATGATAGAAAGCCAGAAAAACGCTACTAGGAACAATTTTTGGGCGAAAACCTACGAGCCAAAACTCGACGAACTAGACAACTAGCCTGGCAAAAAAGAGAAGGGCGCCTGGGTGGCCAAACCCGCAGTTTGTGTAATTGCCAGAGCTCGACGTGGCATTGGCGTGGGTGCATAGTCCATGTGAAGTAAGTTGAATAAATGAGATAGATTGATTCAAGTGATTTGATTGATGGTCTATTGACTCAATGAGTGTTTAAATGGCATTCCATCATGTGATCTTATATGTTTTGTCTCTTTGTTGGAGGAATGGCAGGCTAATTTTTTACGCCCTGTACGACATGAATGGTCTCGGTACTTACTTTGTGAAAATGAATGGGATGAGAGAGAGCCAGATGCAGGGCCCTCAGAGGACGGACCTCTGCCAGTGTATAAGAAGAATGGTTTCTTGGCATCGTAACCAATTCAGTATGAAATGAACATCCCTGAAAGAAAAAGATTGTAAAATAAACTGCTGGTTATGTGCATTGCATACATCCGTGAATTAAATGAAGTGCAGCGACTTGAGTTTTTCTAGTGGTTTCCGAAGAGTATGATATCGAGTGACTATTTTATGTGATTTGAAATTGAGACATTGAAGGAGCCACAATAACAAACCTACCATTGCCTGATCACTCACCCCTATCGGAAGTCAAGCCTCCGCAGTCCAAAGATAACGCACCTATACTGGATTGAGGCTGCTATATGTAGCATATGGAGATGAATACTCTGTACACTTTGCTATGTCTACCGACATGGACAAACCGACTTTTGGCATCAGTCGCTTCACTCTGGTGGGAAGGGGATTGCACTCCTTGCGTTGACTCATGCACCAACTACTGGCACTTACACATCCAGTTTGCTCTAACTAGAATTTGTCTCCACAGCTTCCTGCCAATCATAAAGTACACGAAACTGTATGTTGATGATACAATGTTATGGTTACACAACAAATGCAATTGCCAGCTTGTTCGTCAGGGTAACTCACCCGGGACATTTTGTCTCTTCAATAGTTCAAAAATTGCCTGCATTTGGCCTCTCTCTAGTTAATATATTAGTCCATGTTGGAGTACATGCCGGATGATAACAATGATTGTGACCTTTACGGATGTTGTAGACCAATTGTACATATAACCAATGAACACAACAGGAGCAAATTTGATCAATCAATTCAATTATTACCTTTGGAGAAGAATATACCCTCCTGAGCATGTGGTGAGGCACAGACCTGTGGACGTTCAAACCTTTCCGGAAGAGGATCATCATCGTGTCTGCCCCCAAGCGTTCTGAAAAAAATTATAGGCAATGAAACAAATCAAAGAACATCACCAAACAAAATCAATGCATAACAATTACATTGTAACTGTTACCATAACCAGAGGGTGGAACTTGTTGTATATTTCATACCATTAATAGTAATGGCACCTGTATTAGGGTGACACATGGACTAGCTGCAATAGCAAAAGTATAATGGACTTTTCCAGTTGATTTCATGGGGTACCAATCTTCACCACCATTTTGTCACACTTTTTGTTGTGGGTGCAGTGACAGCTCCCCCTGGCTAATTGGTCGGATTCTTGGCTGTGGCCTCTCGTTAATTCTGTCCATCTACAAATTCAATTGCTGTGGCGATATCCAACTCTCTCATTGAGTATATATTAAATAGTAGGGCTGTGCTCAACTAAAAGATAATCAATTTTAGTTGCCACATGATTATCGATTAAGGAATGATCAAAGTGCCAATTAACGGGAGCTATACAAATCCAGCAATGTTTTATTTTTACTGTTCTGACAGTGTCTCCAGAATCTTAGACACAGAGAAAGCTAGCCAGTCGGCCTATTTATGTGATGATTTACATGTAAATATGCAGGGACCTTACCGATTCAACCCTCCCTGTAATATACACAATCACCTACCAGTACGGATACAGAGAATTTGATTAATCGATTATTAACGTTTTTTAACGTGATTAATTGACAATGGAAGAATGTGAGGCACAGGAATACCAGTTATGAATCTTGAGTGATGCCGTTTATCCAGTGGTAATCAACTGAGCTCTTGAATCTTCCCTATAGCTTTGGCTCATTGTCAATGTCTGAGATGTGGTACAAGTTTTGTCACTCTTCTTAGATAGGGACATCCTCCAAAGTTTAATATTTTTGCCCAGATTATGGTTCGAGAACCGGCACAAAATAACCAAGATGGGGCCCTCCTAACCAGGGGATCTTTTGTATAGCTGGCGTAGTCTTGTTCATAAGGCAGAGCAAAACAACAAAATCAAGTAAACAAGAGCTGGAAATTTGGTTTAGACAGGAGGCGAAACAAATGTGCTGAATTTTGGGACCTGCTAAGACTGACACTGCAATGAGATTCAGGTAACATTTTTGGAACGTCAAAATAGGAGATACGAGATACTTACCTAGATGCATGCTTTGAACAAAAATGATAATTGTTATTCTAATCGAAATCACACAGAATTGTAACAAAAACCTTCAGGGTGAACAATGGATTATAATTTGAAGAAACAATAACAGTAGACATGTAAAGCGAAGAGCCAAAAAGTCCTAAATGAGACAAGCATAACCGAACGGAAGGTACATGAATAATACTTGGCAGTAGCCAGGGATCAGTTGAAATATGCTTCTGTCTTTCAACTCCAGTTAGCGTTAGATCTAATATGATATAAATGGTGAAGCAAATGATACTCACTGATTAATTTATCATAGTCTACCCCCTTCCCAGACTTGGGCACATGCCATGGATCAACTGATCTCACTGATTCATTTATTTAACATTCGTCTACCCCTTCAGACGTGGAGACAACAGCATGGATCACTGATTACTCACTGATTAATTACATAGCCACTCCCTTACACCAGACTTGGAGACACATTGCCATGGATCACTGAACTCACTGATTTAAATTTACATAGTTCAAAATCCTTCCCAGACCCTGGAGACACATGCATGGATCAATGATACTCACTGATTAATTTATAGTTAACTCCCTCCTCAAGACGTGGAGAAGACAATACATGCAATGGATTGAACTGATACTCATGATTATTTTTGTATAGTCTACTCCCTGCCCAGACTTGGAGACAACATGCCATGGATCAACTATATGGTCATCATCATCTTCAATGCATAGTTCCTCAACCGTGCTTCTAAATTATCCGACTCGTCTCTGCCTGCAGAGTAAATCAGCAAAACGAATAAGATTCAAAGATGTGCATACAACACAGATTCTTATACTAGCGCACAATGTTAGGAAAACATCTCTATGCGCTTAACATATCTAGTACAGTTCGAAGATGCAAGCAAGACAGTGAAATTTGCCATTTCTGGAATGAAGACTGAGAAAGCACCGGTTCCTTAGGATTATGGGCAGAGAAAATGATTTTAGGTATTCAAGTTTAATTTTTATGTCCGACCTGTAATAAGGAAGCAATCACAGAGTAAACGACACAACAGTCACAATCTCGCCCAATATCGATTCCAATACCAGCATCTCCTGGAAGTTCCACGATACCGCCTGGTCTCCCCCCTCGCGACCTACGTGCCCTCTCCGCAATGGACCCAGTTTTCCCCTCTGGAACAGCCTACCAGTCAACTCGGTCTCTCAATCATGTAGCACCTTCAAGTAACATCTTAAAACTCACCTATTTTTGTTGTATTATAAGTAATGCTGTTTGCTGTTCGCCTGGCCCAGTCATTGAGGCAGATTTAGTTCTGATCTGCACTTACAAGACTCATATTATTATGCTACGGCCCTCCCATGCCCTCTAAGGAGGAGAATGGTAGGTGGTTCCAGTTGACACTTTACAACCAAAATAATCAGTGTTTCGAATCGAATTCCAGAGTCACCGGACGATTTTCCTAGGGGGGGTGCACTTTTGCAATGGGCGAGAGGGGTCTGGTATCACTTCATGGGTTTGCTTGTCATACAGGGATTGTCTGGGGTTATGGGGATTGTTATAAGTTTGCATAAGTCTTGCTGCGGCATGTGAACGTACGTTGAACTTGAACGAGTGCTCCGCCAGTCACATCACTGCATATATAGCTACCTGTGCATGTTACATGATTACTTCTGTGGATTGCTGACGCAAACACGGCCCCCACCCCATTGTATAGTATCACCAAAGCAGAACAGGTTACCCCACATGGGACTATGCACCCACCCCAATGCCACAACGAGCTTCTGACAATTACACCGATCCCGGGTGGCCACCCCATCGCCCTTCCTCTTTTTGCCATGCTAGTCATCTAGTCCTCGAGTTTTATTTCGCCAAAAAATCGTTACTAGAAGCGTTTTTCTTCGCATTCAACCAACATCTACACATCGGGAATTTGTCAGTCTTGTTTCGACACCTATCGATCAATTATCTTTTGACTTGGCCGTTTGAGTTTTGAAAAGGTTCTATTCTCTCTTACCGCCATTCCCTGCACTGGCATTAGGCCTAGCTCGCTCCTCGCTTTGTGTAGTGTTTTGATGTGGTTGGGTGCATAGTCCATGTGGGGTTAAGTTGAATAGATGGAATAGATTCTGTTGGAATACTGCCCAACACCCCAAGTGGAGCGGAGGGTCAGAAGACTGTAGAACGGGCATCAGTTGCAGTTTCCTCCAATAGTTGGTGGCCTGGGTTTTGAAGATGCTAGGAATGGTATTGCGTTATGTTGGAGGCGCTGTTCAATCGACAATGTTATTGGCCAGAATGAGGATATACTTGTAGCAGTCTTTTAGTAGCATGGAATAGCATGAGTTGTGATTGAGTGTGCTGTGATAGCTCTGGCCGGCAGAAATCATCGACCGGTAGGGGATGAGCCCTACGTCTAGCCTAGCCCAGTTCTTCTGTTTTTAGAGAAGGCCAGTCAATGTTGCACAAACATTAGTGATGACACTACTCTAATGGTTAGGTAATAACCATTACAAACAAAGCGAGCAGCCCGGTGCTGAGTCACTTCCATATGAGCTATTTTTTTTTATAGGGGTCCCAAATACAAGGCCATACTAGATGTGGCAACGAACCAAAGACAAGGTAAGCGTTTGTTTGGTTTCTCTAGTACAAGTATACAGATTCCTTTGATAAAACCAAGTTGTTAATTAGCAGAGGCAGAGTAATCCGATGAATGGGAGTATGTCAAGACCGGTGTTCGAGAGGTCAACTGCTAAGTATGGGCGACAACTGGGTCTCTTGAGAATAAGACCACCAAGTTTGTAATTACAAACCTTGGTTACACGGGCATGAGTAAATCGCATGACGAAAACACTCCTCAATATAAGTGGAGTTTAGTGCCATGTGGTTGCCACTCATGAGTTTCCAGATCTGCCTAAGTTATCATGGGCAAGTTGACAGCAAACATTCATCAGCAAAAAGCTGTGAAAATCATGATCATTACACAGAGAACACCAGATTTCACATCAGTCTAACAGAGCGCTCACCCCCAACAAAACCCGTCTGTCTGTTGCTTGTTTAAGAAAGTTGGAAATCCATGAATGGACATTATTAGCACACACGAGGGCTCAAGTTTGAGGAATAGACGATTAGGGGCACTGAATCGAAAGGGCTTACGAGAAGTCCATTAGAATCAGGTCAGGTTGGGTTTATTATAAGGGAATGCGCAAGATCATCGCAAAGTCCATAATTAAACACAAGAGAATGATTCGTACTGAACCTGTTGCCCATTCAACAGCGATAGAGGGATTATTAGATGAGATAATTTGGGAGTGGGGAATATGCTCAAAGACTTTGCAACAAACAGATGGAGCGAATGGAAACAGTGATCATTAGGCGCTGATTGCACCCTTTTTAAGGGCAACTGCAGGGTGGGTACAACAGAGGTATATTGGGAGATGGAACAACTGTATCTATAGGTCCAAACCTCATTGTCAATACGATGTTCCTATGGGAGTTATTGGCCTTCAAAGTTTGGGCCCTTAAGAAGAGAAATCCGGGGGGAGAATCCCAATTGCGCAATAAAACGCATGGACGTCACAAATGGACAACCCAGGAAGTTATGGTATGTATTTGATTGTTCCATTTCGTTGAATAAGTCAACATTTAGCAGAAAAATTTTGTGTGTCCTTCTCTCACGAAAAGCTACCATCAACACCTAGCAACCATACAGCAATCCTCTCCCATAGACTAGATGGCTTTCCAAAGTGAAATTAATGGTGTTTGAATTCAAACGCAAAATAAAGATTGTTCGCAGGGTGGTGCAAGTAGACATATTTATTATGGCATGATGGGATGCATTTGATCGTACAATATACAAGCTTCACAATACACAAACTTCAAACGACTCTCCGTTAACGGAAAGTCCTCATGAACTTCAGTTGGACTGACGACATTCAGTATATCCAGCTATTAAATCCCCGGTATGAATCAGCCTGCAGTTGCCTTCCAAAAGATGGGAGTAATGTTGGCACAAAGCCAGAGGAGGAGGCAGTGCAACAAAAATTATTTTCAATTGTTTTTTTTTTTTTTTTTCCATTCCTCGGCTGCCATCCAAAGAATGGGCAGGGATACCATCAGGCCAGGGGATTTGTGGATTTAAATCACACAACAGTGTAGTCACTACAGCCAGAGTTGATTTCAAAGTCGGGCATAGATTGGGGTATAGGCCTTTGCAGGATTTTTTGAGGAGCGGCATTATGGATTGAACTCAGTTAGGTTCTATGTATGGCGGCAATAGGGCTAAGAAGTCAATCAGGAGCCAATTCGGTTCCTGGATGAATGTCACTGCCAATACAAATTCCCCTGATTCATCACCAAACAAGAACCTACTTTCACGGTCAAATCGTTCACCCATATTTTTTGCTGATTGCGAAAGTTTATCACTGCAGTGTAACGATTTATCGGCATCCCGACAAATTTATCATACGATTAAAAGTATTTTCAACTTGGCGTCTGATAAAATTATCATCTCGCATCACCACTAGTTAACACTCGTCCGACACCACGACCTTGAAAATAAACACTTTTCAATTGACGTTCTTGATGAAAATATTGTATTGCATCGGATAGCAGTAGTGTGAAAAAGAACTACGTTAGGGTGCTATAATCTAATAAATGGGTACCAATGATTCACGCGTAATTCCAGATCAATGGACCCACGGTTACCGTAGGCTGCGCTCACAAGCCGCCGTTGTACCTGTACTAAAGCTTGGCGATCCAACTCGAGGCCTAGCTGTTTTCTAGGCTAGCACTAAGCTGGTCGGTCAACTTTCTGTTTCAACTTAGTTTCTGACCAAGCTTGCATATCAATTAATATACCAAAAAGGACCAAGTATGTATTAAGAAAAAGGAATTAGAAAACATTAGTCGCCATATTGCGTCTTTGGCAGGCGAGAATTACCAAAATATTTCGGGTAGAATGCGCAGTATTCAACCCCCCACTAGTATTCCATTTCCACCCTTTGCAGTCATATTATTTCATAATATGCTTAGAAAACCTTTTAGGAATGACTGCAACTTACATTCAGGTAATATTTTAGGAATGTGAATATATTTTAGAGGAATTTTGCTCTCAACTTGTGTTATTTGGTCAAAAAAACAAGGTTGTTTTTTAAAAGCACCTGAGCATGAGGGAAAACTCCATAATAAGTTCAAATTCTGTTTATGTCATCCTTTGTAGTTTGTTGGGCATAAATAGGAGAATAAGTATGAAAGAAGGCTAAAGACAACAATTTAACATTGTTTTAGAAACCCGGGAATGGATTATTTTTTTTTTGATAGGGGTTGGAATACGGGCAACTCAATGTAAATGTGCTGTCCAGTATTCAACCCCCTATATTAAAATATTTGATAAAAAGTCATCCAGGAATTGAAATGAAAATATAATATTTGGTTACTTCCTTCACAAAGGTAAAAGATGTTTCCAAAAAAGTTAAACAAATTAAATAACTATTTTAAACTCATATGGAAAAGATAGTGAAATAGGGAAAAAGTGAAATTTGGCCTACTATAGGGCCAACCACTACTGACAAAAAAAGGCAATAACAAAATACTCCCACATTTAGAATATCATCAAAAATGGGAAAAAATATTATTAAGCAACTGCAATGAACATAAAATTGATGAATTACACCTCAAATTATGTTTGCACCCACGTGCCCATAACCAACTCCTTGAAATAAGCCACTTTCTTTTGAAAAAAAAAATGTAATGAAAATTGTTTGGAGGGGGGGGTGGGGGGGGGGTTTTGAATAAGTTGGCTATAGGAAAATGAATACTGGGAATAGGGGGTTGAATACGGCACTGTGAACACCTATGCAGAGTGACCATCCTCAAAAATAAGATTTGGAAGAATTCCCAATATTTCGTGGTAACATGTTTTGTCTACCAAAAAAATGTTCAAAAAGGTTGCATGATAACGACCTAAGTTTTAATTCCCACGGTAACAGTAATTGTGAAAAGTCCCTTAAAGGGTGGGTTGCATATGGCACGTGACTTTAACACAGTGCTCAAAAAATATTTAGAAATTAGAGCCCTTCGGGCTCCAAGCGGCTGAATTTGGTAGCCCGGAAGGGCCCGAGTGGGTGTCCATTGATTGACCGGTGTGTTTGAATGTTTGAAATGTACTTTCATGCAAAAAATACTACGCTCTGATGGAAAATTGAGGCAATTTGGTAATAGTCAGTGTTCACGCGAGGTTTCAAACAAATGTTTTGTGGGGGGGTTTGGGGGGGTTCTCAGAAAAATAGATCTGCGATTTTTCCGTAGACCATGCATGCTGCCGACTATTGCCAGTTTGTAGGAATGTGTTTGCTAGCCCTCCCTATCATTGGCCCAATTGTCTCCTGACTCCCTCTCTCCAATCGACTAAATTGCAACTATTGCTACACAAGTAGTTACAACTGTATAGGCAGTGGGAACATGGGGTAAAGACCATTGCCATATAGTATAAAGTGGGCGTGGTAAAAAAAACAAGGACAGGGGTAGTTTGGTAGTTTGGGTAAAAAAAAGACGCCCCCCTTACAGGTCAAGGTGAGTGATTTTCAGCTTGTTGTTCATGGGAATATTGTATCAGCAATCTCTAGTATTATGTGACATAGTTTCAATACTGGGGGTGCTCTTAATCCAGAATACTGCAAGTTTCAACGAAATTAAACGCGGAAAAAGGCCCGGGTGGAGTTTAGTCATTCAACCCGAGTTGGCCTCATCCAGAAATGTCGTATGGTCAGTTAATTTTTTTCCATACTGTACCTATGCTAAGGTGTCCCTACATGATAATTCTAGTGAAAGTACCCTCCCCATTTTAACTCTCCAGGAAACGGATGTCCAGTTTTTACCCAGGAAAAAACATGTGTTTGGGTAAAAAAAGTACATATTCTTTTTACCACGAGAGTGTTCATTATTTGCCCCAGCCATAAGAAAAATTGATTTATGTGAGTATGGAGATGATTTATGTAGGTATTTCAGCTCTCTGGCTGATTCTTGGGTGACTTTAGGAATTCCAGTGCAAATAGCCTTCATATTATCAGATTTATATATATGCTGTATTACTACGTTGCCTCCAACTTGCCTTGAATACACCTTCGATAGGACATCACTTAGCAAAAGCCTTCTGACAAATTGGGGGATGGGTGGTGACCATTGTCTATTCATGGTTGGTGGAAATGTCATTCTAAATAAATAAAAAATATCAGGATTTAGTATGAAGGAGGATACTGATGCATCTACTGTAGTTGCTCAATATTTGCATAGTCACATTTTATTGACGGGGGGGGGGGGGGTGGGGGGGGGGGTAGTTTCCACTTGGGGTCAGAGGTCTTACCCACCCTGCCACTGTTTTACATTGCCATCGGACTTGGTTGTTTCCTGTTCCACAGCTGGTCATCCCAAATGGCAAGCAGCATTACTGTATATCATCCAGCATTCGATTCAGTGAATGACAGGTAAACCAAAATTGTTTATTTGGCAGGCAAGGAACCAAACACATTGTTGTATATAGACATCCAGAGCTGCAATTAACAACAAGATTTGAGTCTAATGCCATATAATACAAAGATGAATGGATCAAACAATTTCCTTATGTGACAGTTGAACCTGTCTGTGATATATTCACGGTGTCTTTTGGTATCCCAGGGAGTCTTTTTTTCACCCCGAGACACATTTTTTCGGGGTTAAAAAACGACACAGTTTTTCAGGTATTTTCCCATTTCAGTTATGTGAATTACTAATTTTTCCATAGCATGTTTAAAATGTTCCCACTTCCACAAGTGATAGATAAGAGAGAACAACTGATCCATCTGCCTATTCTTTTATTTCCAAACTTTGGGAAATGTCTTTTTTTTTTTTTACCCCATCACTATACATTTCTGCTAACCTGCTTCCAGCCCATAGCTACATGGACTGTCGCGGAGGAAAGGGCAAATCTTTCCAACGGCAACTTTTTCTGGCCAATAGTGAATGTTCTTCCATGCAAAATTTTCTTTTGTGTGAAATATAAATTGAGAAAAACAAAAATGATAATTTCCAATAGCTTTACTAATTCCACAAGGAGCCCGCAGTAGTAGGCCTAAGCTAAGTGAGCTTGCTATGATTTTGTACAGTTAGCCTAGATCAGAAAAGTGGACTACCTGAAGACACCTTGCAAAAACATCCCTGACTCAATCTTCGTGGATGAGAATGTGTTGTATTCACCCCCATTACATGCCTGTTTCAGTTATTTGAGTGATTTTAAATGGTCAGATTGCAGATTGTAACGTTTCATTTTACAGTAAAATTGGCCCATCCACATCGTTTACATAGCATGTGCAGGCTCGAAATAAGGAATCAAAAGGGGCAGGCCAAAGGGCCTTGTTCCAGTGGAGAATAAGGGGGGCCTCACGGCCTGGTAAGGGCACCACGGCCAAGAATGAAATAAAAAGGGCACTAACCGCCATTTTCGTTTTTTAGCAATCTATTGCATGGACAACTGAAGCAAATAAGAATATAGGGTAGTGAGTAAACAAGGGTTCTTAGGTGACCTCAGCAGTCCTGCAGGTTCTTAAGGTCAAGTGGGTGGGGTGTTCTACTGTCAACAGTCTCTTGTATCTATCGTTCCTATCTATCAACCGTACTTAGGGGTGCGAGGAACTGATATTGCGGAACGTCGTTACCGATACCTTGGCAACGAGTATTGGTGCTCGTACTAGTCTTTGTTAAGACGATGATACTTGATATTCCCGATTACCTGCTGCTTTATGTACACACCGTGGACTTGTGGAATTTCTGCAGTGCGCATCATGTGTTTGGTTTGTATCTGTATCATCTTCTTGTCCACATTGCCATCTCCTTCCAAGATTGGAGGGAGCCAATCCAACACTGATAGGGAACACACCTCCGCTCAGGGAGACTTCAAAATGTCCGGAATAGTTGGAATGTATTTAGCGGTTACCACATCGTGACATCGAGGATTGCTGTTCAGAAGTTGACAATCAACATGTCTTCTCCACATACCACGCCCCATTTTTGGTAATTTGGACAAGACGATTATTTCAGCCCGTTGGGCCTGCTATTTTTTCGTTGACAGATAAGAACAATCTAGCTTCAAGAAGCGCTAAACAATAATTGTCTTTAACGCAAGACTATGCTGGTACCGGTATTTAGGTATGTCTAGAAAAACATCAGGGAGCGTTATTGTTACTTGTTTAGACTGTACAACACACAGCTGTGTATCAGACAGTTCAATTCAACTTCGGCTCTACTGTATACCACCCTCGCGCTATATAAAAAAAATACTCTGGCTAAATAACTTTTTCAGGTCAAATTGTCTTCAGTGTTCAGTGTTCCACAGAGCAGTGGAATAATAATATACTATGTGTAAGCTACAGCCTGCGGAACACAATCGATATACGCAATGCAATTAACGTGCTTGCAGGTCTGTAATAAAAAGGCATTTTATTCGCGGAACTGGTATCTGGTTGTTGGGACCCACTGTGACGCTAGAAAATCTGACCCCCAAATAATCAGAGCACTGTAATTTTAACACATGTTCAAAAAACTAACCAATTGACACATCGCGCTACATGCCGAAAATCGATCGCGTCAATGTCGCTGACCGTTGACGTATATTTGGCAGAAAAATTCCCATAGTGAGTGATAGGAAAATACTAGTTGTGTCAGTTGCCTCAAATTCCAGAAACTATTAAGGGCAAATTGAATTGAGTTGAGATTATCCTCAGGGCCTGATGAGGGGAATCCTTGCAAGTTTTCTGTTCCTTATCAATTTTCCAGTGTTAATGTAAGAGGAATTTATTTTTTATTTGAAATGGAAAACTTCTGTAAGAACAATCACGTAACTTCAGTTGGTCCCGCAATTACTTGAAGAACGGGAAGGATCACGCAGTCCTTTGAAATTGGTCAACATTTATTTATAACTGACAATGAAGCAAAATGGTTATTTTAGTAGTAGAATTTTTTATGAAAGACATTTTTAATGGGATATTTAATGCTGAATACACTATGGTGCGGCCGCGAAATTGCCGCGTACTACAAGGCACAAGTAATACATTATGTGATAGGCGCATCCAACGACGCAGGCTACACAATGTAGCCTATGGTGCTGATTAGGCACAACGGTAGTGTACGGTAATCACTGATCGCGATGAAAGCCAAGCGTTCGTGCAGCGCTTCGCCTATATGTGCATTGATATATCGTTAGTTTCGGCAGAGCGACGAGCTGTTTCAAAAGTCAGAGGACTTTTGACATGTTAGCAGATTTTTTGGGAACTTTTTTAAGACCTTCTGTACAAATAATTTATTTTGGCAGGGCATCGGCAGGCCATAAACCAGGCACGATGGCAGTTTGGCCATCGATAGCCATGATTTTGAGGGGGCATTGCGGCCATAATGTAGGGCACCGACGCCATTGCCGTCAGTGGCCGTCGGTGGCCGTCGTGTTATTTAGAGCCCTGCATGTGTGTATGCACCATCTACAAAATCACGGAAGTTATCGATGCGCAATAAAAATGGTGTTTTCTCTCATGCCCTGCAGTGTTACGCTGTCTGAAACACCATGATAGTAGATCATACCTTGTGCCTGAGCACCGAGATCGTGACGGTTTAAACAGTGCAAAATTTGCTATTCCTGTTGTGGAAACCAGGCAGAAAAGGTAAAATATCTTACACTTGTTGTATATTGGTATGCAATTTGGGCGAACCGAAATTGTAATGGTGATTGTGCTGATTAATTTGTGTTGGCTATATATATGGGTCCGTAATACTAGTACTTTTTACAAATACAGAACAGATTGCCGTACCCGACTGGCATTTCAAACTGAAATCCCGTGCCCGAGGGCACTAAAATGGAATCCCTCGGGCTACCGGCGGCATCATTGCATCATTTTAAGTGCCGAATATGCACAACAGGTAGTGATTGTCCCCACTTATTACGGTGCAATAGGCTTGTGAGTATCAACTTTATAGTAGCATGGTCCATCTTCAATTTGCGCACCTAGCACCTACTGCGCTATTTTCTTTTCAATACTCAGTCCAGAATACAACCATGGAATCACCTTCTCGCGCTTTCAAAATGATACATGAATGGGTCATATCTGGTAAAAATTCAGGAAAATGTGGGAAGGACAACGCAATTGATCATTTTTATTTGAACCCCACCTCAATTTGCGCATTTTGAACTGGGTCGGACTGCCAAATTCAGCCCTTTTTTCACAAGTGAGAACAATGTTGCCTATGAGGAGTATACCTAATGTGTACTCAAATTGAGATTTGACCAATAAAGACGATGGAAACAGTATAGAGAGAAAACATGTTGGCCAGTTTCTGCGTAGCTACACCCTTAGTCCATGACTTTAGTGTGGCTACGTATAGGTAGGTGCGCGAACGAAGGGGGTTGCCATACCATTGATAGTTTAACTTGTAGTGATTGGAATAGTCTTGAATGATTTTTTGAATGTTATAGAGGGATGTGTACTCGGAGGGAGAAGTTAGAGGGATGAGTGACAGATTTCGCCCTCAAGTTCAATGGGATGTGTGCTACCGTAAAATTTCTTCTGCTACGTGACTACAGACTGTCTATCTACCGTCTAGCCCGTTGTCTTGTCTTGTATATGGCAAACACCAACTAGGCCTAGGCCTAGGCCTATTGGTATCATTGTTATCACTGCACTTGGGTATGAACCGGGCGGCCGGCACCTGATCAAACCGCCTTATTGACCCGACAACGGATAGTGTTCCCCCGAGTTCCCCGTGCGCGAAGATTGTCACAGCGGGTGTATGTATCCTACCTTTACTGTACTGATATGTAGTTCTGTACAACAATGGCACATATTTAGAGTACAAGAATTAGCTTGGAACGAATTTATTAGATTCTCAGCGT